>CAUYTI010134151.1:0-27052 GCA_963575145.1 Galago senegalensis | reverse complement strand
GAGAATGAGTGATTTCATCTCAGGGTGGACAAGAGACTTGAAGAGAAACTTCTCTGAAGAAGACAGGCACATGGCCTACAGACATATGAAAAAATGCTCACCATCCTTAATCATCAGAGAAATGCAAATCAAAACTACTTTGAGATCTCATCTAACACCAGTAAGATTAGCCCATATCACAAAATCCCAAAACCAGAGATGCTGGTGTGGATGTGGAGAAAAGGGAACACTTCTACACTGCTGGTGGGATTACAAACTAATACGTTCCTTTTGGAAAGACATCTGGAGAACACTTAGAGAACTAAAAATAGACCTGCCATTTGATCCTATAATTCCTTTACTAGGTATATACCCAGAAGACCAAAAAGCACACACAACAAAGGTATCTGTACCCGAATGTTTATTGCAGCCCAATTCATAATTGCCCGGTCATGGAAGAAGCCCGTGCCTATCAACCCACGAATGGATCAATAAACTGTGGTATATGTACACCACGGAATATGATACAGCCCTAAAGAAGGATGGAGACTTTTCCTCCTTCATGTTTACATGGATGGAGCTAGAAAATATTCTTCTTAGCAAAGTATCTCAAGAATGGAAGAAAAAGCATCCAATGTACTCAGCCCTACTATGAAACTAATTTATAGCTTTCATAGGAAAGCTATAATCCAATTATAGCCCAAGAATACGGAAGAAGGGGAGAAGGAGAGGAGGAGGGGAGGGGGGAATGGAGGGGAGGGAGGATTGGGGGGGATGGGGAAATGGAGGGGAGGGGGGAGGATGAGTGGAGGAAGGGTGATTGGTGGGATCACGTCTATGGTTCATCTTTTAAGGGCACATGTGAATCTTTCTAAATGAAGGTTATAAATGTCTTAACCCAATAACTAAGAAAATGACATGAAGGCTATGTTAACCAGTTCAAAGAAAACATTTCAAATTGTATATAAAAATAGCACACGGTACCCCATGATAGTATCAATGTACACAGCTATGATCTAATAAAAATAAAAATAAAATGTTAAATAAAAAATAATAAAATAAAATAGGCCATGTGTGGCGGGGAACACCAGTGCACAAGCATCAATTACCTGAGATCCTTAAGTCCACGCTAAAAACAACTCGCTTCATCTTACAACAGACAAGAGGAGCCTGCACTGCCCCTAATTACCATTCCAGCCTGCCACCCTCCCTTCCTGGTGCTGGATGCTTAACCCAGGGAACTTCCCAGAGTTGTTCATCAACGTACTGTCTCCGAAGAAAACAATAGGCCAACATCTGAAAAATTAGCATGCTCCTATGATAGCCATTCTCCGCTGATTGCACCAAAGCTTAAACCAGCCAGTCACCATCGGCCTGTGTCAAGCGGCTTTAAGGTTGCCCAGGTCAACTTTTTAAATGAAATACCAAAGCTCTGAAGTACAAATGTCAGGAACTGTTGCCAAGAAATAGAAAGCTGTGAGTAAATACACAGATGTGGGATGAGAATGGCCAGCGTGCCACCAAGTACTAAGACCTTAGGGGTAAGCACATCCGAGGGCTGGTAAGCATCCTTCCTTGTAGTATTCCCACACATCTCGAGCTGAGCTGCAGTGGGATGTTAGCCCAAGCCAGTGCAGGCAGAAAAGGATTTCTTTTTCCCATCTGCCTATCAAAAAGGGCTTCCCTTTAGCTCCACCACTTACTTCTCCAGGAGGAAAAACCTGCCTTGACACACCCACAGATTGGAGAAGGATTTCACACTAGTTGCCTTCCAAAAGGCAAGCCCGCGTTACACATGACAGGTCCTCCCCAGCAAAGGGGTTTCCAAGACAACCCTCATCAACTCCTCATACGCTGTGAGCTCTATTAGCGGCTTTTCTGAGAGTTGTTAGGTTGTAAACCTGTTTTTTTTCCCTTTAAGAAAAAAAGTGCTTTTTAACATCAAAGTAGTTTTTTTTTTTTTGAAAAGGACCAAGAGTTGTGTTAGATCTTTACTTATTTCCACATGTCAAAGAAACAGTTCAACTCCTACTTTCTGAGAACCAACTGCTAATATCACCCGGCTGTTCTGCCTTCTCCCTACATTCTGTTAAACTGTGCCGAGCTTTTCTCCCTGCAGGACAGGTGTCCTCAAACTGCGGCCCATGGGCCACACGCGGCCCACGTAGGACGTTTATCTGGCCCGCCGGGTGTTTTTGCCACTGCTGCCTGTCCTGCTTAGCAGCTGACTCATCCCAGGGCTTGCAGTCCGGCCCTCCAATGGTCTGAGGGACAGTGAACTTGCCCCCTGTTTAAAAAGTTTGAGGACCCCTGCTACAGTATTTTTAAAAAGATGAAGTGTATGTAATCCATGCCGAGAAAGAGGCATTTCCCCCCGCACACATCAAAGACATACACACACACACACACACGCAGGCACGCACACACGCAGGCACACACACAGAGAAGCAGATACTGTTTCTGAAACTTCAAGTTTCATGATAACTACTTCTGAGCTCCTATGTCATCTAGTGTCGCTGAGGATTCAGAAAACCGCTTCAAATGCCTTCATCCACTCAATCTTATACTGCGGGCGCCGACTAACCTTCAGCTTGCTCTGTCCCTTTGGTGAAACGTCACCCCTCCAGAAAGGTCGTCTTGGCTCGCCCTGCATAAAATAGCCTGTGCCCACCTCACACCCACCACCCTCAATCCCTGCTTTATGTTTCTTCACATCAGTCATTACCACCTGTCATTATTCCACACGTCCTTTATCTGTTCCTTTGGCTACCATCTTGACAAATGGAAAGTTCCATGAGGCAGGGCCATGTCTGTTTTGTTCACCACAGTGTGCCCAGGTCCTGGTTCACTGGACACAAAATGAACTTTTGTTGACGAAAAGCTGAGTGTGGGAGGGGAAGGAGGAGAAAGGAAAAGGTGTATGTGGGGGAGGGGAAGAGGGGCAGGGAGAGCCTGGATACATTTTAAATTCTGAAGCAAAAGTCTCTGCTACCAGCTCTAACATCATTCTAGTGCTAACAACAATGAGAGAACCCACAAGCACTGCCCCTATTGAAGCCTCAGGATACCAGGTAAACAGTATTAATACTCTGGTTTTAGAGATGAGAAAACTGGAGCAAAAGTATGTAATTTGCCCCAGATTTTAATGTAAGAAATGTCAACTTCTGAAGATAGGCCATTGTTTAAGTTAATTTTTTGTTAAAGTTACCATCACCTGCAAAATCTCTCTGTTCAAAGGTTAATATAGTGCTGGAAAAGTACCCATCACTGTTCAAACGCCTGGGAAGATGCTGAGGAAGGTGGAGATTAGGTGAGAGGCTCCCGGGTTCCGAAGGGGAGAGCAGCGCTTGGAGCCAAGCCCCAACTCATCCACCACACTCACCTGGTTTATAGGTTTCCTCCAAGGTACCCCAGCTGCTCCACGCTGCTTGTTGCTTCTCCTGGGCCCTTTTCAGCCTGTAGCCACCTTTCCCGCTCACCTAAACTTTGGCAAGTCCAGAGACACTGGGGAAGCTGGCTGCCGTGACCTGCGTCTGCAGCCGCCCAGCCGCCGCCGAGTGACTCAGGTGCCCAGGCACCTCACACCGAGAGCCACCTGGAGACGCAGGCTGATTCATCGGGCACAGAGAATGCCTGGGCTTTGGCCCCAACTAATAAAACATTCACCCACAGACCAGAGGTAATTAGATGGGTAACAAGCAAGAAGTAAAAAGGAAAGTCAACATATAGCAAGCAAGCAGCGTATGATCTTCGCCAATTAACGACCCTGAGTACAGTGCGGCCCAGCAGGCAGCCTGTGCAGCTCCCAGCACCACCTCTCCTGACCAGCACTCCTCCGGCCAGAGGGGCTACCTAGGAGACCCACTGTCACGCCCCACAGCCAACTGCACTCATGTCCAAGGACAATGCTGCTGGAGAAAAAAAAAATACACCCTCAGACACCTCTCTAGGGAACAACCCGAAAATTTCTCATTCATGCAACATATTTAATGAACACATATACGTGCCAGAAGCCTATAAAACACATTAAACTCTTTTTATATGTTTTGTGTGAAGATTTAACTTGCTTAAGCTATAGTCAATCTCTCCTGCCCACCCCACTCCAAGGATATTGAATCTGGGCTTTCAGACACAACGTTCCCAGCTTCCATCATAGAAATAACTCAAAGAGATTAGAACCATGATCTTTTTCCATAAACATTTTTATTTTAAGAAGTGGATCCTTTTTGAAAACACTTGGCACTAGCAATAGTACTAAATGCTAATTTAAAGAATAAAGAGAACAGGTTTCAGAGTGAATGAGAACTCTGTCACATTTCAGTGTCTTTGTCCAGGGAACGGAGCTTGAGATCAGCCCACCAGAATTGCCTCTCCCCAGCACCACAGTCCTCAGTGGGAGAGGGGAGCTTCTGGGTCTGAGAACCTCAGGCCAACTGGGTTTCTGATGCTCTTTAGCATCTGGAAATTTCAGAAATGCTCTTTCTCATTCATCCTAGGTGGACTAACTGATCAGGTTTTCTTCTTGGCTGAACAGGCTGTTGTGTCCTTCACTGCCCTACACCCCTTCACTGTCCTGAACTTTATTATCTGGACACAAGAAGGGCATATACGTGACAGCATATGGTCCAACCAGGCCACCAGGAAAACACCATGCAATGAAGTTTCTTGACCTAAGATTTCTCTGCTAGTAGATCTCTCTCAAAGAGACTATATTAGTCAGGGTTTTCCTGAGAAACAGAACCCACAGGATATGTGTGTGTGTAGTTATAAAGTATATCTACTTCCTAAAAAGTATAAAATAGACATATAGTATATATATATGAACACACATATACATACACTATACAGATTTAAACAATTGGCTCACACAGTTATAAGGCTGGCAAATCTAAGATCTGCTGGCTGGCTGAAGACGTAGGGAAGCGCTGAAACTGCAAAAATTCACAAAGGAAGGCTATCAGGCAGGAGACTCAGGAAGGAGCAGCTGGTGCCGTTTCAGTCTGAGAACCATCTGCTACAAGACCCTCTTGCTCTGGGACGATCAGTTTCTCCATCCAGGCCTTCAAGTGATGAAGTCCACTCACATGTGGAAGGCAAGCTTCTTTACTCAAAGTCCACCAATGTAAATGTGAATCTCACCCAAAAAAACTCTCCCAGAAATATTCAGAATAATGTTTGACCACAAATCTATGGACTCTGGCCCAGCCAAGCTGATACATAAAATTGGCCATCATATGAGCTAATGCAACCTTCATTTTTTGTGCTTCCACATGCATTAAATGCTTTTAAATATACAAATATAATTATATATGTCATATATAACACGTTATATGTCACATAGACCATTATATTACATATCAATATAATAACTCTTATCAATACAGGTGCTCTAGCAAGTTAGACACTTTTAAAAATCATTTTTGACAACTTACAAATTTATCCCCTTTACAAAGAAAGTCACACAAACCTCAAGTTTAAAATGTGTTGCCCGAATATGCCATTTTTTTTCCCTTGGAGAAAACAGCTATCAGACTTTTGAAAACAGGAAAAAAAAGTTTTAAGGCAGTAAATATTTTCCCAACATAATTCCATTATAACAAATTGATTCTTGTAAAAGATAAAAAATGAAAAAAAGATAATTCAGGGCACCATACATATTTAGCAGGCAAAAAGTTAAATGCTGGAGCTAAGAAATTTAACACAGAATACTCAATGAAATTGAGTGGTTTTTCCTTTAAGTTCTTTGTTTCTACTTTTAAAAAAATTAGTGGTTAAAGGGTATTTTTCTTAGACTTTTACCAAAACAAATGCTAATTTTTTAATCCCTAAAGATAAAAATAAATTAGGGAGTTCGTAAGACATAAAGTCATCTCGACCCCTACCCTCCTTGACATCCATGAGATGAAAAGCACATTAACCATGGAAATCATGATCAGTGATGCTTCCTGTTTGGGCTCCAGCTCTGATCCATCCAATTTGCCCAAGACATCTGTCTTCGTAAAAAGACAAAGATGGGACTCACGCTACCAAAAGCTGTGGGGAAACACATTAAAACCATCCTCCTTATAAATAGCTCTATCCACAATATGTTGGCCTTTTAATTCCAGTGTTATAAACTGGGATCCAAATTCCCATTTGTAAAACAGCTTTGATGTGAGGCTGGCTGAGAACTGGACTAGCAAGGGTGGATATTTCCTGGGAGCCTTAGATGCTGGCACAAATCTACCTCTCCCTTGGGCTAGTTCTTGTATTCTAACACAGGGGACTTAATAAGCAGAGAGTATTGTTATCTGAAGATCTGGGATTACTTAAAAGAAAGGGCACTGACTTCTCAGAATTCTCAAGAGAGATAACCTGGAGATTTAGTTCAGTTCAATTCCGAGGTTCATTCCAATCTGGTCCCACAAAGAGGCATGTTAGATGAAATGTCAATTTTTAAAAGGTTGAACTTTGAAAAGGTTACAGGAAACTACAGACCTGGAACCTCAACTGTGTAACAACTTGCCTGTTAAACTAACATCCTGGGGCACCTTCCACATTTTACGGACCACAGGGCTTCACCTCCCACTTGATTTGGAATGAGTAAACACAGACATTTATAACTTGTTTCAGATTTTTGACTGCAAGCAAGATTTCATATTATTGCTCACCTCTTCATAAGCCCAACTCAGGAATGTTTTCTTTGCTTTCTATTTAACCTACCAAGTGAAAGTACCTCATGTCTTTGGAAAGAGACATGAGGTACTCCATCTAGGCCATCATTTCATCTGTAACTCTCAAAGTCTTAGGTTGTTTTATTTATTCTTACTCTTCCTGCAAGTTAAATATTTATTCATTTATTTCAATATTTTTATTTTTCTCAATGAAGGGCCTATCCTTTAAATTTACAGTATTCTGAGATATCTGTCTTCCATATTGTTAAGAGAATTTTTCCAGAAGAGAGCCACAGAAATCTATCCTCTGTCACATATCTTGGTCCTAACATCAGAGACAAGAAGCTACAAGAACTGATCCTTCCTTCACAGCTTCCACTCAGTCAAGGAAATTCTTACATGCAATCAGATAATGATGGAGGCATTTCTTATGTTTTTGCTTCAAATGCTTATATCTATTATTAATCGAAAGTGGAAAAAATAAATTTATACCAGTGTTTAACAATCTCCTCTTGAAAGGCTAAGTTAATCGGAAAGGAAACAAAGAGAACCAAATGCCCTTGCTATCGGTGAGGACAAACCAGACGGGAGAAGAGGATTAGGGAAGTTGAGGCAGATATGAGCATGAACAGGATTAGGTGCCCCTAGCAGCATGGGGCTGGTCATAGGGGTGGGGCACTTCCAGCTCCTTCCTTGAAATGTGCTCTCTTGCCAACCAGTCCTTCCTTTCCTGATTTTGTACAATTCTCCCTTCTTCTACACTCTTACCCCTCCACCCCCCATGACTGCTTAAATCACTGGGTACCCCTAAGTAAGGAGAACCCGGTCAGGCGGAAGCAGGCCTGGATATAGCAGCACTGGCAAACACATTACCTCAAGTGCATTAACTTCATTAATCACAACGTCCCCTAACAGCTCTAAATTGCATTTGGCACCACGAGCACCTTTACCCCCAGCGCACCTTCAAACTGTTGATGAGAGCTCCAGCTTGAATAACTCTGCTTATAAGGCTGCCTGCCATGGACCGCACCATCTTTGTTTGTGGAGGCACTTACTCTATCAACTAACACACATGTTTACCTACTGGAGTTCTGAGAGGCATTCCAAAAAAGAAATGTTGTAGGTAACGATATACAGGTGCTCTGCGTGCTGACAAATATAAATAATTACGCATCGTTGCCTTGACACTTTAAAGTTACCACCGTAATTGGAACCTGGCTGAATGGGACATCTTAAGATGCAGGATTTCTTCCCTTTTTAAAGGCCCTACAAACCTGCCTAATATTTCATGCCAGCTCCACCCGAGCCTGAAATTCTTATGTGTGTCATCGAGGAATCTGCTTTGATCTGTGGAAAGCATGCTTGTTGGGGCAACATAATGAAAGGGATTATGATTTAAATGCAGGCGACATGAAGCCAGAGGCAGCAGAGAACCCACTTGATCCTTCAGGGGCCTCTCTTTGTTGAGTCCAAGGCCTCGTAGGGATGTGCAGAGTATTTTTACCTGTACCCTGTGGTCACATCAGAACTAAGCCTCTCCCCAAGAGTCACCTGCTCTGATTCATCACTGCTGTCCATTCTGTGACTTGATTGAGCCCATCATCCTCAAATACTGCATCTCCTACCCTGAAATTTAATGGATCCAAAAATGATGCCAGAAAATTTTGCTCTGGTTTTAATTTTCTCAAACTAGTGGCAATAAACGGTTCATTTTAAGGTTTTGTCACCCTTGACTCCACCCACATGGTGTTGGATTCCATCACAATTTGGGCAAGAACCCAAGTATGTCAGTCAAAGGTGCCATTGAGTCCCCATCCCTGCCACTTCAGGCACCACCCCCACAGCATCCCTGATGATGTCCACTGAGTCTCTGCTCACCACCCCGGCACATCCAAGCCATGGATTGTTTTCCTCTCTGGACAGTGACAAGGACTTCTTAATGCCGGGCCCTCTTTCACTTTAGATACTTTTCATGCACTGGCCCAGACTTTGATCCTTGGGCCTATATACGAACTATTCAAATAGTTGAAGTCACAGCGTGCCCTGAACTCAAAAAATGATCTGATCATCACAGAAAGCATGAAGACTGTAACACCCTTCACTGAACACGGCACATGTATTAAGGTAGTTCACACAAACCGTGTGTGTGTGTGTGTTGTGGCCAGGGGTTGAAGTGTGGTCTCATAGAAGCTAAGCAACAGACGGTACCTTCTGTTTATTTTTTAACTTTTTATTTTGAAATATAAGGACATAGGAAATTACAAAGGTATTACAGTGAGATTCCAAGTATTCTTCACTGCTTTCCACCCACGGTTACAACTTTTGCAGTCATAGTACAAGAACTTCACACTGGAATGATGTATATGGATAGTTCCCTATCACTTTATCACATGGACAGAGTCATGTAACTACTACTGCACTCAAGATAAAGACCCACTCCATCACTGCAAGGAACCCCCTCATGTTCCCTTCAATAGTTACATGCACTCCCTTACCCCACTACTACCATCCCTAAACCCTAGTAACCTGTTTTTCATCCTTATAATACCATTAGTTTGTAAAATGAAAATGCTATCATACAGTAGGTGATATTTTGATATTGGCTCTTTACAGTCAGCATAACATGGCTTGGAGAGCCATCTAAGTTATGTGTACCAAAAGTTCATTATTTTTCATTGCTGACCAGTATTCCATGGCATGAATATATCATACCACAGTTTAACCATTCACTTACTGAGGGACAATTGCTTAGTTTCATTAAACTGCAGGATATGTGGGAATATCCCCTATTTTCATTCTTGATATTAATAATTTACCTACCGATTTTATTGCTAGGTCTAGCCATTTCATTGATCTTTTCAAATAACCAACTTTTTGTTTGAAAACAGTGACAATAGAGAAAATCAGTATATTTTCTGTTCTTGATTATTCTTTCCTCCTGCTTTTTTTTTCAAGTTTCTAGAAGTAGGAGCTTACGTTATTCATTTCAGACTTTACTTTTCCAATGTAAATATTTAGTTCTATAAATTTCCTTCTCTCTCAGCACTCTTTTTACTGTACCTCACAACTTCCAATATTTTGTATTTTCATTAAATTTGATTTTTTATTTTCTCTTGAGACTTCCTCTTTGATCCACAGATTATTTAGTTTAGTTTCCAAATGATTAGAGATTTTCCTGTTATCTTCTGAATACTGGTTTATAGTTTGAGTCCATTGTGGCCTCACAGCACAGTCTATATGATTTTAGCTCTTTGAATTTGTTGCCATTTATTTCATAACCCTGTATATGTGTTCCCTTGGTATATATTCCATGGGCTCTTGAAAAGAATGTGTTCTGCTGTAAGAGTGTTCTATAAATAGTGATTAGATCCTGATTCATAGTGTTCATGACTTTGTCCTTGCTGATTTTCTAATTGTTCTATTGCATAAGTGTGGGTTACTGAAGCAGCCAGCTATAACTACAGATTTGTTATTTCTTCCTGAAGTTCTATTAGTTTTTTGCTTCACATATTTTGCAGCTCTGTTGTTTGGTGCATATACACTTACGATTGCTAAGTGGCCTGAACGTTGCATCATTTTAGATAATGTCTTTCTCCATCATTGGTAATTTTCCTTGTATTGTTTCACCCAAGCAGTAGTAAAAGTCCTGAGTATTGGCCTCTGGCACCACCCCACCAGCGAGGAGGAAGAAGGGTACCTTACTACCACTAGGTGGATGCAAAAGTCCCTATGTGGTGCCCTTGGTTGAGAGGGGCACCAGACAGGGATGAAAGTTACAGCTCCCTGCCTGAGAACATCATGGAAAACTGTTAGAGTGTAACAAAAGTGGTGGTGGAGAAACTCAGAGCAACAGTGTGACATGACAATGACAAATGAGAATGCCAAGAAAGCTAGAGAACAGCAAGGGTGAACCTCATGGGCCAGAGCCTTTCACCCTGAAGTGAAAGCACAGTGGGGTGGTGATAGTGGAGTCCTGTCCGGAATGAAGACAGGCCATCCTGACCATACAATGAGGAGCTAAAGCCTTGAAGCTGCATCTGAAATACTCGACCAGATGCAGCAGATGGGCAGCTCACGCAGAAGTCTGGGCTTTAAAAGAAGAGAAGGACGAGGGGGCCTGGACTTAGGGGAAACCAAAATCACATCAGATGTAAGCCAGGTTAGAATGTCTGAATCAAGCTCCACTCTGATTCTTTAAAGTTTACTTTTCTCTACTTATGTTTTTCTTTCTTTTTTGTTACTTCTAGAAAAGGTTCCATTTGAAAAATTACAATATTTCAGCTGAACTAAGGGGAAAAAGGGAATATTTCTTGGGCATTTTTATTGGGGCCAGGAACACTAGCAGAATGAGTGTGCTCCAAACTGCCGGGTGTGTTTTAGCTGCTGTCACCCCTTGGGAAGCTCCCATGCAGCAAAAAGCAGACAGGAGTGTGGGAACAAGCCCTTCCCCACTCCTCCCTCCTTTGATCCTAACCAGATGCTGTTCAGATCCACTCTGCCTCAGTGGGGAGTCTCTGCACTCAGGGCAGCTTCTCTGGCAGGTGGCTGCAGCCACAGAGGCAGGGCAGGACACGTGCACACATGCAGAGACAGCACGGAGCCCAGATGGAGGAAACACACAGAGGGAGTTGTGTGCTGAGCAGAAGGAGCTCAGCGATGTGACCCTGCCCACAGCCAGCTATGAAATGCCTAAACGGGCACAGCAGGTGCTCACTGCTTAATGCACTTTTGTTAATGACAGAAGTCACCCAAGACTTACTTGTAAACTTACAGACACAGAGCAATGGTTTAAAACTGGTATCACCAAGTTCATGAATACTAAGAGACCATTAAATTTAGGTGAAGTTAAAATTTGTGTAGGAACAGTTACCTGGGCCCCCATTCGTGGGGAGAAAAGATAAATTTCCTAAGCAAAACATTCAAACCATTCTGTACAAATCAGGGGAAGGCAAACCACAGTTCATGGGCCCAATTTGGTTTATCACCTGTTGATGCACAGCTGGTGAGCTAAGAATGGTTTACACACATTAAGCAAATTGTTATTTCCTCCCACCAAAATTTCATTTATATCATTAGTAGACTTGAGTTATCAAAACACTGCACTCAGTTATTACTATGACAGTTGGCCTTGAGTCAATAAAAGAATCCACACTGATTTTCTTGTTCTCTTATCATAGAAAAAGTGTGCTCAGTTTCCCTTCCTGGACCACAATGCCTAAAATAACTTCTGGCTCTCTGCAGGAAGAGTCTGCCAACCTCTGGCCTAAGTTAATAATATAAATAAACTGGCAATAAGCCTTTGAAGTATTATTAAATATTAATAATGGCAAGGAGCACTAAATATTATTAAGACAAGCACACAAAATAGGCTACTTTTAAATAATTCAAATGATGATTTATTGTTCATTAAAGCACAACTAGGCAGTACTCAATCTGCCAACGTGATAACAGTATAACTTAAAAGTAACGGGCACATTTATTGTGATGTATTCTCTAGGTCAGAATTTCCTCTGTGAGATGGATCTTCCTCCTCCCATGGTGATTTCCCTTTCAGGCAAGCAAAATGACATTGGACCTGACTGAAGGATTCCCGCTAAGTGCTTCCCTCAGTGGCCAAGCTATTTACTGTTGATACCTTCCAATGTTTAGACTTCGGCTTCATCCTTTACTCCTCATAACAACTAGGGAGTGACTACTAGACAAAAGAGAAGGCTCAGACACCAGCATGGGCTCCCAGGGGCAGACAGGGCTGAGAACCCCTGTGATAACCGCAGTGTACAGCATGTGATTTTCACTCTCGGAGAGAAAAAAATGATCATTTCACTTATGCAACTAACTAACCCACCAAGCCTTGTGGATTGACTTATAGCCCAAAGTCTCAGGCAGCCCGTTTTTGGTAGCTCTCCATTTACAGTGATTTTTTTTTTTTTTTAATCTGAAAGGGCGAGTTTCCTGGGAGAGGGATAGCATGGAGTTTGAAGGAACAAATGGATAGGCTAGTAAAACGAGAAACATAAGTAGAAGAAAAATAGTATAAAGACATCAAAGTGGCCCAAACTGGCCCAGCAGGGCTCCATGCCTCCCTCCACCCTCAGGGTGGAGTAAAGTTGGACAGATGTTCCCAAGTGTTTTGAATGGCCTTCTAAGAACAGCAAATTTATGGAGTCAAGTAAAAGCTAGACATGGAGTTCACAAGTTAGCACCAGGGAAACAAGCCCCTCTCTTGCTGGGGCACATTTCCAGAGCTACTTGGCTCAGCAGGGCTTTTCAAAATAGGGCAAGGAAAGGTATACCAAGCAGCCAGGACATCTCTTGAAAGTACTTATTGACAATAATAACCCAAGATGATTATGCAGGCAGAAGCTGGACTCATGAGCCATACTCAAAGTTCCATCTCCACTGGTCACCCTCCCAGTGGACAGTCCCTCCTTGGAGCAGCTGTAGGAATGGCCCTTGCTGCTCATGACCCCAACCTCTGGAGCCCACCCTGTCCCAGCTGGCCATGAGAGCCTTTCCTCTTTGGAAACAACAGCACACAGTACCCTGGGACAGGTAAGAAGATGCCCTTGATAGATGCTCTATCCTCCCCTAAGCCATAGGGAGAAAAGGGCCACAGGGCTGTGATCACTGTCTTTGGTCCCTTGACAGGCTGTCCTTGCTATGGGAATTAGAACTGGCCATGTGTCCCACACCCAGGACCAAAAGGAGGAAGTTAGAATGGTGTAGACTTCAAGAAGGAAGGACTTTTGTTGGTCAAAAGTGTCAACAAATGGGACAGGGCATTGTCACTCTAAGGGTGAAGTTTCCTATCCCCAAAGGTCACAGGACCACTTTGTAAGGGGATAAAAATCCATGGATGAGAAATTAGTCAGGTGACCTTTTCAGTCACCCGCCATCCTGGGATGCTCTGATTCTTTACTCTAATGGGAAGACATTTCTCAATGATATACAAGCTTTTAAGATGTCATTTTCTGCTATTCAGATTTCTCCTTCCAGACCCATCTCCTTTACCACCACCTCCCCCCACCCTTTCTCCCTCACTCTTCTCTCCCCACTTGGCCTTGGACATTCCCACTCTCCTCTCCCCTCATACTTGCTCATTCTACTCAACCTGGGCCAAATCTGGACCATGGCCCTCTCCCACCGAGACTGCCCCTTGCTCACGTCAGGATGTAGTCTGTGCTCTTCTCAGGAACACAGGTGCCCTGCCCTGCCCTGCCCCACCATGCCTGCTCTTCCCTCCCTATCAAAGGCCCCTCACCCTGGCCACCATGGCTGCAGTAGGCAGGGTTCAGCAGGCATGCTGCTGTCCCTTGCACCTTTACTATGGTCCCCTGCCTATAGTGATCACATGGGTTTCTCTCCTTCACCTGCCCATCCTCCAAGACTTGGCCCAATTATCACCCTGTCCCTGGTCCCCTCCTCACCATTGCTGGGCTGGTTATTGCTCCAAGCCAGAACCACCCCTGACTGACTGACTTCCACTGACTTCCCCACCCAGGCCCTGTGTGGGGTGTTTCTTTTACTTTTTTATCCCTATGCCCATCACTCACCAGACTCTGAATAAATGTTAGTGAACAAATGGATTTCATCCCTATGATTCCTTTCTAGAAACTTCCAGATCACACTGTTCCTTCTGGTAAGAGGTTTTTCAACTGTACCACCCCAGCTAACCAAAGAACCCTTATCTCCCTCTTATTCTAGAGAACTGCCTCCTCCCTTCGGTATCCATGGCTGCCTGATGATGACTCAACCTCCCTGACCCCTGGCAGATGGGAGGACGAGACTGGGCAGGAGAAGAGCATCTTCAGTTTTTTCTCTGACTCGCAACACAACTGAACCCCATGCTTGGCCCTGAGGTAATTTTCTTCTCTCACCCCACACCTTCTCACGTCCCAAATCTTCCCTATTCCTCCGGCACTGGGAACATGTGGGCATGAAGTCTAAGCACACAGGGCTCCTGATGGCTCCAAACGGTGACAAGGTGGACAGAGGGGCCGTTCCTTGGAAGGCTGCTGCAGGGGAGGAGCATGTCATTCCGCACTCCAGCCACTATGCAGCCAGCACGGAAAGGCACGTCTGAGGAAATGGGCAGGAAAGGCCACGGGGTGGGGGGGTAGGGGGGCAGGGGCAGTGACTGCTCCAGAACCCTGTCCTCAGCCACAGGCAGGGCCCAGATCCCACAAGGCAGCCATGTGGGCAGGAGGCCTACGCAGCTCAGCTTCACCCAGGACCCTTACACAGGAGCCCCAGGGACAGACCACAGAACAGGGCAGCACACTGGGGACAGCCAGACGGCCAAATGCGGTAGAGACCAGGAACAACAGGGTAAGGCCCCTCATTTCATCTCTTCCAATGACAGTTTCTCACCTTCAGATGTTTTGTTTTAGCCGCAGAAGCCTTTTCAAAAGAACTCTTAGACACGAGCCTGAAACATCAAACAGGTAGAACCAGAAGCTGTGTGGCTGAGGTCAGGGAAATCACCCTGTAGGTGGGGTCTCATAGGGTGGCAGAGGGACCCCAGAATTTGCAAAGTAACTCTCAGAAATCGCTGGTTCCTCCTACACAGGGGGCTGGTAAGGATCTGAAGATGATTGACAAGGATTCTTGGAAAAGCTGTGGTTTCCAGGAGCGGGCAGGTGAGAGGCTCAGAAACATTTCCTGGGGGGGTGGGATGGGGGCAAGGAGGAAGAAGGTGTCCTCTGGGAGGCTGGAAGTACCAGGAGCCACAGCAGCTCTTACTATGGCTGTGAATACCTCAAACATGCCTCAGCTCGTCCCCCCACTTCCCAGGAGCCTGCAAAAGCCACTGTGGATGTCCCCTTTTTTTCCTTCCCTCTTCCAAGAAGGGTGAGACTGGAGGGAAGTGGCTGGAGAAAGAGGAACGTGAGGGGCCCTGGAGTTTCCCAACATGCAGACCAAGACCAAAGGCTCTGGATCGTGGCAACTGCTGCTGCATGTGCCCCAAAGCCTACTAAAAAGAGACACTCCATACTTTAGTGTACTTTAAGTCGTGAAATTACAGAGCCTCACTGACATTTCAAATTACAGTCATGGAGAATAAACATTAAGGGCACAATTTGAGACCCAGGAGAAACTCAGGTTTTCCTGCAATGACAGCCACACCCTAGGGACATCTCCCCAGAGGCAGCCGCACAGAACAGAGAAGCAGGCAGGGAGGCACAAGGCGGGCAAAGAGCAGAGTCAAGGGGATGAGATGAGAGATTTCAGCAAGAAAGTGGAGACTTGGCAGAAGGATAAAGGGAGGGCAAGGGGTCCCTGAGATGCCCAGGAGAAGCCAGCCACCCGCCCACAGGCAGGCCACTGTGGTGTGCGGCCTCCTGACCTGAGGGGACGGGAGCTGGAGGAAGAGCCAGTCCAGAGATCTGTACTTCAGAGAAATTCTTCCGGACCAAAGTTAGTTTTACAGCCTTTCCTTTAAGTCCTGCTGCATCTGCAGGGCATTAAAGTTACCCTTTGTTCCTATCAGACAGGCTCCTTTGAAACCAACTGAGCTGCTGCGATCTGAAGTGCTGCAAATGTGTCCCGCAGGCGTTCCTTCTGTCCTAATGACCCAGACGAGCTGCTCATTGATTGGGGGAGGAAGGGGACGAGCAGGCAGGCAGAGCAATGGAGGGGCGACACAGGGGTGGAGAAGGGTTCATGAGCTGGAGTGTTTTGGACAGGAGTGATCATGAACAAAAAAATAAGGATCATGCTTGAAAGAAAAAGCAACAGGAGAAACTGTGAAACCAAGGTGACCAGAGAGAGAAGAAAAGCATCCCTCAGGAAGGTGAGGGTGAGCTGGGGGCACTGGGTCATGGAACAGGGACTGGCAAGTGACGCACAGAGACAGGGCTGTCTGCATCCTCACTGCTGCATCTCCCTTTCTTAAGGCTGCACAGGGTGACACCCACAAGTCAGGCATTGTCCAGCCCTGAGACTGTGTGCAAGTCACTGCAGACCCCACCTCCACCTTGAGTGTAACATGAGAAGTCTTGACCAAGAGGCCTCTAGGACACCTTCTAGCTCTTATGTCCTACATCCAGCCAGGCCAGCACTGACTACACACTGCACTGGCTCAGCCATGGTCACAGACAGGGCCTGAAGGAACCACGGGAAACAGGCCATGGAACCGTTTCTTCCCATCCCAGAGACCCAAATCATGCCACACAGTCACTCACCACAGGGACGTTGGAGGGAACAAGACTCTCCGAATCAAAGCCATGGCTACTGAGAAACCACCCACCGTGAAAGAAAGATTTCTACATTCTGAGTAGCAGTTCTGACCCAGGCTGGAAAACGCACAGTAGGTTCTGAGAATAAGAACACACCCTCGCCCAACAATTCTACTGCCAGGTGTACCCCAGAGGAGCTCACGTGGATGGACAGGGAGCATGACACAGCATGCATGGCAGCACTGCCTGCAATTCAAAACTCAACCTAACCAAGAATCAACCAGAGAACTAGTAACTGTACTATGTGCACATAACAGAATACTACCCCACAGTGCAAATGGACAGGTGAGAGTCCCGTTGGCAGCACAGACGCATCTCGGGTCATCATGCTCACACAGTCTCTTGGCAAGCGCTTACAAACACAAGTAGTCTGGGCCAAGGTGCTGTTTGAGGCAGTCAGGGCACTAGAAGGAACAGAACAGATAAAACTCCTGCCCTCATGGAGTAGAGAAAAGCAGCCACCACCAAGTATCACACGTAGTGATACTTGGACTTTTCGGGCCTTAGACCACCTTAACCTTTTCACATCTTTAAAACTCATATATAGGCTTGGCGCTTGTGGCTCAAGTGGCTAAGGCGCCAGCCACATACACCTAAGTGGCGGGTTCGAATCCAGCCCGGGCCCGCCAAAACAACAATGACGGCTGCAACCAAAAAATAGCCGGGCATGTGGCGGGCACCTGTGGTCCCAGCTACTTGGGAGGCAGAGGCAGTTGAGCCCAGGAGTTGGAGGTTGCTGTGAGCTGTGATGCCATGGCACTCTGCCCAGGGGAATAGCTTGAGGCTCTGTCTCAAAAAAAAAAAAAAAAAGAAATGGCCATTTAATAGAATAACATAGCTTGGGATAGTAAGGCTTGTCCTTTATCTCATATTTTTCTAGCAATGTAGAGACTGACTGTGGCATTTGTTTTACAATTTAAAGTCTTTATGATTCTTCATGGTACAGTCCCCAACTTAACAACGGTTTGACATAATTTTTCAACTTATGATGGACTTATAGGAGTATTAAACTCATTTTCAGCTTATAGTATCTCCAACTCACTACGGATTCACTGGGACATGCCACCATTGTAAGTCAAGGAGCATCTGTATCCAAAAGACTAATATTCTGTCCATGTAGAAAGAATATTCTTAGAATGAAATCGATAATAACATGAAGGTTTTTTAACGTAATGACACCTCACAGTTTTTTTTTGGTGCTCCTGTGAAGTTAGCCTGTTTAATGCCCGCACTAAATACCCGAGGCCTAAGCATAGAATCTGCCCGGGGAGCCACACGTACATGCTCACCCAGGTGAGTTTCTGGTTCCCTTGAGGGACAGTGAACTTGAGTAAATCAGCTAAGGGTAGTTGAGTACCTACCCCTAGACTAACCTACCCCATGAGGATGTGGAAATCTTAGGAGGAATAGAAATAGTAATAATGTCGCCCCAAGGAGTTGTACAGAACAAAGGAGATAAACCGTAAGTGCTCACACTCCAAACATACCCAGTATGTATTAACTATTTTACTCTTAGAGTTCTGAGTTTTTTATATTCCTCTATACTCTTAACATTCATAGTTGTTGTTTAAAATACAGACGTAAAACTAGCCAGATATAATAACTAATTTTTATTATTAGTTAAACGTGAAAAAATGAATTTCTCACTTGTGCATCTCCTGGATATCTGTGGATTAAATATAAAATGTTTTATCATTTTAAATAAAATTTTCATAATCCCTGGCGCCCTCCCCTTCTGTCCTCTCCCATGCTGTTCCACCCTGCTCCTGGGGGCACAGTGCACCTTTCTTAGGAATTTCTCGTACATTCACCAAAAACGGTGTTCAGATGCAAGTGACCTCACTAATGACAATTTTATCGTAAACAGTACAATGCAATTGGTTTGTTGTTCACTGACCTTGACGAGCATGCATTTCTAAATGTCGAACTCAGAAACAAAAGTTATTTTAATTAGGAAAAAGTTTTTATTATTTTAAATAACCCATTTCTATTCTTTCCCTTTTTTAAATTAGTATTTCTCTGAACGGCCATTAGAGAATCTTCTGTTTTCACCTTGTGAGGAACAAACTGAAAAATGTTTTATAATTCAAAATGAAAACACAGTTCCTACGGTAGAAGAAACTGGTCCAATTGATGATGATTACAAAACATACAGTTCCCAATCTAGTCAAGATTCAGGAAACTATTCTAATGAAGACGAAAATAGTGGACATAAAATAAGTGAAGATCATCTAGGCCAGGAAGCAGTGTGACCCGAAGTGAACTCCGTAAGGGAGCGCCCATCTCCTGGGAGTTACGCTGGGAAGCCGAGCTGCTGTTGGGGAAGGAAAGTCATCTTCAGATCATAGGTCCTAACTATACAGACAAGCACGTAACTATTTAAAAATGAAATCACAGGAGTTGGTAGAAAAGTTCCCTACGTTCTTTTCCATGTGTAGAATCGTGACAGACCTGTCCTTGGACTTGTCTTTGATGAGATAAGTCAATCAAGAAGATGGCCTCCCCATCCTTCTCCGGAAAGCTCAGCTCCCATGGTGCTCACTGTGCCCTGTGGCTCAGGACGGTTTTGTGTTCCTGTCAGTTACCCTCACAGATGCTGCAGACTACGGTGTGGGTCAGCTGTTTGTCTTCATTCCCAGGATTATATTGCTTCTTTCTCAAGAGATATTTAGAACATTTTGTCTTTTAATACTTTTGGAGATTTATTTAGGCCAGCCTTGACACCATTATCACTTGGTTTTCTGAAGAGTAGCTTACCCAAAAAACCAACCAGAAACATGATCCTTAAAAATGCTCAGGGAGGCTTGACACCTGTGGCTCAAGTGGCTAAGGCGCCAGCCACATACACCTGAGCTGGCAGGTTCGAATCCAGCTTGGGCCTGCCAAACAACAATGATGGCTGCAACCAAAAAAAAATAGCTAGGCATTGTGGCAGGCACATGTGGTCCCAGCTATTTGGGAAGCAGAGGTAGGAGACTCACTTGAGCCTAGGAGTTGGAGGTTGCTGTGAGCTGTGATGCCACAGCACTCTACCCAGGGCAACAGCTTGAGGCTCTATCAAAAAAAAAAAAAAAAAAAAAACTGTTCAGGGACTTCTTCCATTTACCCCTAGACCGCTGGCTTCTACACCATAGTTACATATCCTTTCCATGGTCTGGGATGAAAACCAGGTAATCTTTTACTAAGCATTAACACTTAACTGATTCATAACTTATTAGAACAGTAGCTTCTGATTAGAATTTGCAATTACTAAAGTCCTAGAAAATGGCTAACTAGAGAATTGACCGTTTTAAGATCTGAGAGTGTTACTCTCAAGTTACAGGTTAGTCACAGTGTATGCAAGAAATCTTGGGACCAAGAAATGCCAGTGATAGAAGTAGAATAATTCGGTTGGAAAGAAGCAGACTTTGGTGGAAAAAAATAAGAATAATGTATGTAATCAAATTTTAATTATTACTCCACTGTGTTTGTCTTTATGGCTCATCTGATCATTTTCATAGGGCCGGCTTCTCTGTACTGTCTAGCAGTGTTCAGTACCTTCTGCTCAGCCTGCATGCACTCAAGAAAATACAAATTATTGAATATCAAGAAGAAAGAAAAAGATGTAACTGGGAACGAAAACCTAATTTTAAAAAATTACATCATGTTTTTCAAAAGCACCTATGACTTATTTTCAAATTGCCTGATATTTGGGATTCTCCATGAATATCCTTTTTTAGGCAGAACTCTGGGAATTCTGATGGCCCCCGGGTCAGAATTCTCCCTTCAGTTGTTCCAGCAGAGACCAGTGAAAGAGAAAAGAGAGGACATTACAGAGAGAACTCCAAGGAGTGTCCGCTGCTCAGGCCAGGCTTGTTTATGTCATCGTCTCTGCTGAGGTGACAGTATCATCCCTGTGGGAGGACAGGGTGAACGTAGCAGCCCCAGAGAGGCTAGGACACACGGCACATCCTGGAGACATGCACAGGTCTGCAGACCACACCATGCGTGTTCCCGACCTGCCGCCCCAGCAGAGCGCAGTGAACCATCAAGGAGGCACCGGACTGAACCACAGCTCTCTGCAATGACATCTTTTCCTCTTTCTTACCAGAGGCATTTGGTGTGAAGCGCATCTGCTGAGCTGGCCTTACGTGTGTAAAGGCCGTGTCACGATGGAGGTGTACCTCTTTAAGGAGGAGATGGGAACATGTAGTGACTCCCTGCCACCTCTGCCTTTCTGACGATACCAATTCAGTGACCCTGTGCAGCACTTCCAGGCCCAAGTTAAAAGATGCTTTAGCCTGGACATCCTGGAGCCCCTTTCTCTCAGAGAAAGGACAACGCCAGCATTGACATTGACAGACACCGGTGAAGTTGTCGGGGCCCTAAGATACAGGAACACCTGTCGTGAAGTTTTGAGACCGTCTGTGCTTTTCAGCAAACAAGCCTGCTTAGCAACAGCAGCAAAAAACAGGAAGACTTTATTTTTGCCTTGCCATCTAGACATGAAAAGCAGCTCCATTTCATTCTTCATTGTTCTACATGTTGCTTAATCAGATGTGCTTAGTCATGAGATAAGCATTTTTTTTCTGAACAATTGGTTACTTAGAAATACTATGCACTTAGGGGCAATAACAAACTGCCTCAAAATTATAATATTGGAAAGACTAGATATAATCTAAAGATGTATGTGAAAGACATATCATTAGGGCCCTAAATAATGTGACATTAATATATAACGCATACTAACATTGCTATGTGTGCATTAACACATATGTGTATATGTGACTAGGGACGTGGGCCTATAAGCACATACAGGTGTATAATATGTGCCTGTACGTGAATCCTACACACACATACAATGTGGGCCTTATTCTCTTAGTATGGCCATAATTATAATAAGAATACTAAAAATGCTGCTCAGAAGTATGGACTTTAAAAGTCTGTCCAGAAATTTGGAATCTCTAAAAGTGTTAACTTTAAAAATATAATTTTGAGCAACACCTGTTGCTCAAAGGAGTAGGGCGCCAGCCTCATATACCAGAGGTGGCAGTTTCAAACCCAGCCCCAGCCAAAAACTGCAAAAAAATAAATAAAAATATAATTTAGGGTTTGAGGCTTGGTGCCTATAGCTCAGTGGTTAGGGCACCAGCCATGTGCATCAAAGCTGGTGGGTTCAAACCCAGCCTGGGCCTACTAAACAATGACAACTACAGCAAAAAAAAGCCAGGCATTATGGCATGCACCTGTAGTCACAACTACTTGGGGGGCTGAGGCAAGAGAATTGCTTAAGCCCAAGAGTTTGAAGTTGCTGTGAGCTGTGACGCCACCACACTCTACCCAGGGTGACAGAGTAAGACTCTGTCTCCAAAAAAATATATATATATATGTATATATATATATATATATAATTTAGAATTTGAATCTTCCCCCCCCAAAAGACATTTAAAGCAGTCTCAAATTGCTCTTAAGGAGTCAGTGTAGACAAGCTTTCCCCTCTCCCCGTAACCTTGTTCCTGTCTGACATGTTCTATATTTATTTGTATTTGATGTATGTCTTCCACCTAAACCTAGAATTGGAAGCTCCGTGAGAGCAGAGACGCAATTGTATTCATTACTGTATCCCCGGCACCTGTGACAGTGCAGGGTTGCACACAGAGAAGACACCCGGGAAATAATTCTTGAATGAATGAGATCTGAACTGTGAGCCAGGGAGTGTTGCTAACAGTGTTTTTTGGGGTTGTAGAGGGACAGAACCATGTTTTCGGTGTTCCGTGCAATAGACTTATATGTTTTATTTCATTTGTATTTTTGTTTTGAACCTTCCTGCTATTAGACAATTTTATATAATAAAACACTGGGCCTGAAAATCTTTTGTTTTTGTTGGCGTTTTTTAGTACTTGAACATAATAATTTATTTTATTTTAAGTTAGAGACAGTCTCACTCTGTTGCTCAGGCTAGAGTGCTGTGGCATCATGACAGCTCACAGCAACCTCACACTCCTGAGTTCAAGTGATCCTCCTGCCTCAGCCTCCCAACTAGCTGGGATTACAGGTGCCCACCACAACACCTGGCCAATTTTTCTATTTTTAGTGGAGCTGGGATATCGCTCTTGCTCAGGCTGGTCTCAAATTTTTAAGATCAAGTGATCTTCTCATCTCAGCTTCCCAGAGTGCTGGGATTACAGGGCCACCGTGCCCAGCCAATCTTAATATATTTTTATACAGCAAAGGCACTAATGCTGATTCCTTTAAAAGGTATTCGTGGGTAGCGCCTGTGGCTCAAAGAGTAGGGCGCTGACTCCATATACCGAGGTGGCAGGTTCAAACCTGGCACCGGCCAAAAACTGCAAAAATAAATAAATAAATAAAAGGTATTTGTAACAGAGGGGACTGTGTCCTGTGTCAGATGTTCTAGGGCTCTGTGCTAAGCACCCGATACTGCAGGTCACTGTCCCACAGGACCTATGAAGGCCAAGCGTGCTTTTTTTTTTTTTTAATACTCTCAATACTAGGCTGAACATGGCTTTTAAGTGCAAATTTGCAGCAGTATTGCATAGCCTTGCTTTCTCAAATTAAATTTACTTACAAACACTTCTTCTCTCAGGATGACTGTTCCAAGGAGGCGCCTCAGTCTCCTGCCATCTAGACACATTGGACTCAGAAGTTAGACACAATTTGTATTCGTGCTGGGAACCCTCCTGTGTTTGGGTTTCTAAGCTTCCTTAAGTTCTTTTTCACAGCGGACAGGGAAATAAATTATCTGGGATACCCAAGAAATGCCCTGTTACTGAGCAGTGACAAATTAGCAGTAACTTCCAGCTTTTTCTCACTACTTTTTTTCTTGGGGTTAGGCTGATGACAGAATTATAAGTCTTGAGGGCAGGTCTTGGATGTTTGTGGAATGATATCTGTATTGATGGAAAATAGCAAGGAGGGCGAACTGGATAGTGTCTTTCATGTGGAGAAGTGTATACAAGTTGCCCATCGTTTCTGCGATTAATCTCCACTTGCAACTCGTGCTCTAGCAGGAGGTCTTTTGTAAATGAAGAAATAATTAATGATGAGGGTGAAGAAAAAAGTGACAGGGTAGATGTTCTAGCTTGGAAAGTCTTGAGAAAAGGGAGGAAATTGAAAACTTAAACTCCTCAACAGCTTGATTACATTGAACATTCCTTCTCACGATGACTCACCACCCGGTCCTCTTCCCCCAGAGTTCTCTGCATCCATCATAGAGGTAGGATTTTTTAAATCTCTGTTTTCCAGTGTTTCCAGTAGAAAGTCCATTTTTCCAAAACTAGTCCTTAAATATGTAATAGCTTAATGCCTTTTGTTTACTATCTATTCCCAAATCAATACTCTGGAATTTTACTTATAGAAAAAAAGTTACTAGATTTTTATACTGTAAAGGTACATCATTCACAAAAATCTTCCCCAAAGACCTCCACTGTATACACACATCACTGTATACACACATAGTGTGCCTCACCTGTGCCTGTGTGTCTAGCATGCGCGCTGGAGGAGATTTCATGTCATTTGCCGACATCTGCCTTCTACTGCGTGGCAAGCTCCACGAAAGCAAGAACTTTTTTGGGTAACTTTTGCAGCTGACACTTGGAAAGTTAAGTCTATTATAGTGACTTAGTAGGGGCATTGAAGGCGCGGACATGGACTGGTTTTGCCGCTAGGGGGCAACAAGCCACCCTGGTCGGGCTCAGGACTGCCTGCTGTGTCCCTAACAGGTACAATGCACACAATCCCAGTTAGGGGCACACTTGTAATTTTTATTCAAACTGTATGAAAGCAATCCATGTAACCAAAACTTTTGTATCCCCAATAATATTCTGAAATTAAAAAGAAACCTATTCTTACCCAGCTGTCATAAGGAAACTCGAATAAGGCAGGTGTAGTTGAAAAATATGCATATCATTGGAGGTTGCTAGATGTAGCAAATAAAAATACAGAATACTCAGTTAAATTTGTCTCACATTTGAATATCAAGTAAACATTTTTTTAAGTATGTCCCTAATGTTGCAAGGGACATAACATTAAAACTTTTTTGGCATTGTATGATGCCTTGAATGTGCTGGCATTTTACTTACAGAAAGAAATGTTCATGAATTTTTTAGTATAAAAAGGTATCATTCCCTCTTTGAAATCTTTAAAATTACTTCTACCACATAGAGATAGAAGTCACCTTTTTCTGCATCTGTAATTTCAGATAAAGAATAATTATTTGGAACACACACTAAAATATTCACTCATTTATCTGAAATTCACATTTAATTGGATGTCATATTCTATCTGGCAACCCTACTAATGTTAACTCTCAAAAGTACTACTGGGCCCACAAAGCCCCCACACTGGTATAAATAATGCTTTCTATATGTTGGGCATCTAGTGGACCCCAACCTGGGACAGTGGTCAGCAAGGGAGATGGCACTGAGGAAAGAAAGAGAAACTTAGACCAGACTTAGTGCACAAAACCAGATGCCTGTAAGGGCACACACCATTTCATGTGCCTGGTGGCAGCATGAGAATAATGCAGCCCCTGTCCTGTTTCCCAGAATCTTTTTATTGGGTACATAACAGCATCTACATGCAAGAACATACAGCAGTCAGTAGTCAGCACTCAAGAATGAGAGAGGGGAAATTACAGCCCCCTTGAGTAAAGGGTAAACAAGGACATAGGGTGATGGAACATCTAAAGTGGCCGGATAACCGTGTAACCAAAAGAGAGAATGGTTAGAGCATCTCATCTCAGACATCTCGGCTGTCTACCAACTGGTCTCAGCTGCCTGCGCTGCTGATTTCCCCATGCAGGGATAGTCACGTAGACATTCCCCCACCTGAGCCGTGAGTTGGAAGGTCCATGAGGAGTTCAACCTGTCTACCTCCCACATATACAGAAATTTATATTAACTACATTATGTATAATGGGTTGAATTTACAATTTTAAATGGTGAAGAAAGTTAATATTGCAAACATCGTATAGTCAGAAAAATAAATACGTTCCACTATGTTTCTGTCCTAAGGACAATGAGTGCAGAGAAACACATCCTTCCGGATGTGCAGGCTTTTCTGAGGAGGCTGACTGTGATCACGTGGGGTTCACAGTCAGCTACCTCTGAGCTTATCTGGCTCCTTAAGGTCAGGAATTGTATTTACTCAGTTTGATTCCTTAAGCCAGGTGGTGCCTCAACCATGGTGAGTGGTTGCTCAACAGCGGTCTGTTGAACGGAAATGGATTCTTTTTTCAGGTATCCTTCAGGCAACTCGCCAGGGGTAGGATCACTTGGCCAAAAAGCAGGAATATTTTTTTGACATCTGATTCTAGTGTATTGCATTTCCTTGTTATTTCTATTTTGCCTACTCAGGACCGTGCCCTCTTTACCATCCTCAGCTGTACAGTTCCTGATCTCCTACTAAGAAATCAATACATTTAGATGAGCAAATGAAACTCCCAACTCCCCTTCCTGCCAGGTAAATGCATTCTTTTGCCCAAACCAGAACTTCTGAGGCATTCTTGGCTGCTTCTTCCTCACTCCTGATCCAGTCCTTCAGGTCCTGTTCATCCCTGCTTCTAGAAAGTTCTTGTGAACGGTGCAAGCAGTGGCACCCAGAGAGACCAGAGATTTTCAGACCAAGTTTATTGAAAGAGGAGGGTGACCCGCCTGGGTAATGATTAGGTGGCATCTGTGCCTGGGAAAGTTAGACACCCCTTTTATATGTGGTCTAAGGGGTGGCAAGTTTCAAAGCTTGATTGGAAAGTTAGAGCCCTTTGGCATGAACTTTGGGAGGGGGGCTTACTAGGTCTTTTGTGTGTTTGTCTTAGGAGGAGTAGAGGAGGAAGGGTTGATGTGTGGCTACATTAGGTCCCCCCAGCATCTCGGAGCCTCCCAGTTTACCCCCACGGTCCCACCTTGCCCAAGCCTCCATCTTTCCTCGCCCGGACAGCCACACACTGGCCTCCTCTCTTGTCCTTTTCCAGGTCAGTCTCCTTGAAAAATAGCGGGATTGGCTTGGCACCTATAGCTCAACCGGCTAAGGCGCCAGCCACTCACACCTAAGGTGGCGGGTTCGAATCCCCAGCCCAGACCCGCCAAACAACAATGACGGCTGCAACCAAAAAATAGCCGGGCGTTGTGGCGGGCGCCTGTGTTCCCAGCTACTTGGGAGGCTGAGGCAGGAGACTCACTTGAG
>CAUYTI010134150.1:0-33295 GCA_963575145.1 Galago senegalensis | reverse complement strand
TGGTCCCAGCTACTTGGGAGGCAGAGGCAGGAGACTCGCTTGAGCCCAGGAGTTGGAGGTTGCTGTGAGCTGTAATGCCATGGCACTCTACCCAGGGGGACAGCTTGAGGCTCTGTCTCAAAAAAAAAAAAAAAAAAAGAACTGAAAGGACATGTGACTCTGTTAGGAAATCTGTCCTGAGCTAAAACTCTGAAATTATCCAATTATTGAGAGAACAGAGCAGTTTTAAAGAGACCAGTGCCAGCAAATGGTTGGAAATCCAGTAGCAATATTGTGGAGTCCGGGCGAGTGGAGGAGGGGAGAGAGGGAACAACTTAGTTCATTGAGAATTGCATTCCTCTCTCCTGCACAGTTTTATTTTTAATTGCAAAGTGTCTGGTTGAGCAGTTATTACTGCAATTTATTTTTGTAACGAAAGCTTTTTGTTAAATCACAGTTTTATTAACAGTGGCATGAACCAGGTTTGCGATAATAAATAAGATGGTGACACACTTTTAAAATCTGAAAAAACTCGGCAGCCCACCCCAAATGTTGACAGAAATGTTAGGCAGGTGACAGAGGGACCTAACGGGACCCCAGAAGAATTCTGCAGGCTCTCATGCCTCCTGCTGAGGACTCACATGGCCCTAGCAGCCTGCCTGTGTTCTGAATTTAATTTGCCTCCCAAATAACTGTGTGTCCTGGAGGGGGGGTTGTCCCTTTCCCTCTCTGGCTTTAGTTTCCTCATCTGTTAAAAACGAAGCAAAGCAAACCCAAAGAAACATGAGAAGGCTGCACCTTACTTTGCGACATGCCCCTCAGGAGTATCCATTCACCAGTGGGGAGAAAGAAGGGGCTGGGGACAGAATTCAGCATGAAAACCACACACCCGGGTGTGGAAGGCCCAGTCTGTCACCATTGCCACCCTGCCCTTCCAAGAGCCCAGCTCCAGACCTCAAACTGTGCAGTGGCCAGGGATATCCCAGATAGATCCAGGCATAGGGAGGTCCGGGCATAGGCAGAGGGCCCTGGGCTGCAGCCCCACAGGGGAGACTGCTCAGGAGTGGCCTGGGGAAGCAGGATGTTTAGGACTTCACCAAGGTGCTGGGCAAGGACTCCTCTCCTGGGAGGGCTGGGCAGGTGTCAGGGGGCCACAGCCCAGTGGGCTGACCCCCTGACCCCCACCCCACCCTGAGCCAGCTGCTGGCAGCCAGTGAAGCTGGCCCAAAGGCATGGACAGGTCTCCAGCTACCTCCTCCAGCTCAGTGGCCCAGTTAAACATTGAGGCTTGGGGATGCATTAGTTTAATAGGTTGCAATAACAAAATACCATAGACTGGCTTTAAACAACACAAGTGGCCAGTACAGTGGCTCATGCCTGTAATCCTAGCATGCTGGGAGGCCAACACAGGTGAATTACAAGAGCTCAGGAGTTTAAGACCAGCCTGAGCAAACAACGAGACTCTGTTTCTACTAAAAATAGAAAAGCTAGTCGGGTGCCTATAGTTGCAGGTACTTAGAGGCTGAGGGCAGAGGATGGCTTGGTCCCAAGAGTTTGAGGTTGCTGTGAGGTATGACGCTGCAGCACTCTACCAAGGGTGACAAAATGAGACTTGGTCTCAAACCAACAACAGAAGTGAATTTTCCACAGTTCTGGAGGTCAGAAGTCTGGAATCAAGGTCCTGGCAGGGCCACACTCTCCGAAGGCTCTCAGAGAGGCTGCTCCCTGCCTCTGCCTATTCTGTTCATTGCTGGCATCCTCGGAGTTCCTGGGCTTGTGGATGCACGGCTCCAGTCTCTGCCTCTGACTTCCAATGGCGTCCTCCCCGAGTCCTGCACCCTGTACCATCTCCCAGTGTTTTCCTATCTGGGTGTGTCCGTGCCCAAACTTCCCTGTTGTTATAAGGACCACCCTATTCCAGTATGGCCTTGCTGAACTCGATTACCTCTGCAAACCCTATAGGGGTTAGGACCTTAACATATCTGGGGTGGGGGAGGGACACAATTCAGCCCAGAGCAGACCCCTCCTCCTCACCAAACCCTCCTGCCCTCGGGATAGCTCAGCTGTCCCTGGAGGTGTTCAGAAGGCAGGCTGGCTGGTTTGAATGACTAACACTCTTCTCTTTCCCTCCCTTTTCTCTCTGGCTTCTTGTCTCCCTTCATCTTCCCCTCTCTGCCCTCCCAGTTTCTGTCTCCTGCTCTGCGTCTCTCTCCCCTGCTTCCCTCCTTGCCCCGGTACCCTCATCCCGGCCCCTCTCCTGTCTCTCCCCTACTCAGGTGCCCACCCAGGGGACACCGTCATTTCTCAGAGGTGATGATCAAGAAGAAGGCTTCTGGGTTGTCACAGAAATCTGGAGTCCGGGCTTTGCTCCCGCAGCCTCGACATGGCAGCTTGTCGAGGACCTGGTCTGCCTTTTCCAGTATCATATAATAGTATTTGGCTTTTCACTCTTTTCAAAACTAACTCTCTGCCCTTAATAAAATTAAAAGAAAAGAAAACAAAACAAAACCACTGCGATTGTTTCCCTCTTCTATAGAAAGCCTATACCAAGAGGGCTCAGATCAGTGAGAGTCCACCCCCTCTGTGCCCCGGGGTCACCCTGCTAACAGGAGTCTCTGCCCAGTTTTTTTTCTAGAATGCTCTTTGCTATCTGGTTGGTCTATTCCAGGCCCAATTTTTGGTTTCTCACCCTCCTTAAGGAATATAGATGCATAAGTCTTAAATAAACTCCTAGTAAACAATACCTCGCAATGTATTAGAATAATAGGACATAACTGAGTAGGGCTTATTACAAGAATACAAGGGAGATTCCAAGAAATGAACCCTTGATACACACCACACCGTGGCTGAATCACAAAATAATCACTCTGCATGAAAGAAGGCAGACAAAACAAGAATGCATCTAAGACCCCAGAAAGTGCAAACTGATCTACAGTGACAGAAAGCAGATCGATGACGCCTCGAGGAGGGGTGCCAGGAGGAAGCGATTACAGGAGGAGGGGGAGATGCTGGGGCACCATGGATATGCTCACTCTTTTGATGGTGGTGTTGGATTCAGAGAGGGCAGGCACATGTCAAAACACCAAATTACACACTAAAAAGATCAAAGACGCTTCTACGTTAAGACATTTACTAATGTGGTCAAGTGGATAAGATTGGGTTCTAGGGTCAGGACATAAAATGGGAAGCCACGTGGCAGATGAAAACATCCCACACAGATGTTTTCAATGACCCTGGCTTCTGGAGGCCAAGGTGCTCCCAAGTCCTCCCCAACTGTGCACACTTCCCAGGGTGTGACTGGGAAATTTCTTTCTGTTCTAGCTTTGGGACTGTTTTCTGTGATATGAGGACTCAGGGCGGTTGCAGGGTGAGAGGTGACTTGTGAGGTGCTCGTGATAAATTGGAGCCTCCACGGATGGTAACAACGAGAAAGCACAGTCCTCACACCTCCTGGGACTTCCTGCGTTCCGGGTCTTCCCTGCCAGCTGGGGACCCTGAGAGAAAGGACGTGGTTCCTGTGAGCTGTCACTGCATGCCGGGAAACACAATGCAGCCACCGGGCACAGGGACTGTCCCACCTCAGTCCCCAGCACATCAACATAACAGGGTCACTTTATTCAAGAGTCCAGCTCCAGATCCATGCTCACCAGCTTTCCAGAAACTGTTTTGGAATCCCCAGGGGAGGGAGGACTTACTTAAAAGTAAGCAAGTAAATTTCAAACACATTTTAGCTGTTTGAAAAGCGCATTGAATATTTGGAAAGCAGGGAGTAGCAACAAACAGGGCAGCATAAAAAAATACATCTGAAAGGAAATTCTAATATACGTTTGAAAAGAAAGGAGGTGACATCACTGACCCAGAAGGAAGGAGAACATGACACAGAGGGGGCAAAACCTGCAGGGTCTGTTTTGTTAGTTGGGATTTCAACTTTCAGAATACATCAAATGTTTTTGGATTTGGGAGGGGCTGATTTCATCATCAAGACGGCGCCTGTGGCTCAGGCGGCTAAGGCGCCAGACACATACACCTGAGCTGGCGGGTTTGAATCCAGCCCGGGCTGCCAAACAATGACGGCTGCAACCAAGAAATAGCCAGGCGTTGTGGCTGGCATCTGTAGTCCCAGCTACTTGGGAGGCTGAGACAAGACAATCACTTAAGCCCAAGAGTTTCAGGTTGCTATGAGCTATGACACTATGGCACTCTACCAAGGGTGATGAGGTGAGACTCTGTCTCAAAAGAAAGAAAATAAATTGCAGGCTTGGCGCCTGTGGCTCAAGTGGCTAAGGTGCCAGCTGCATACACCTGAGCTGCCGGGTTAGAATCCAGCCCGGGCCCACCAAACAACAAGGATGGCTGCAACCAAAAAATAGCCAGGTATTGTGGTGGGCACCCATAGTCCCAGCTACTTGGAAGGCTGAGGCAAGAGAATTGCTTAAGCCCATGAGTTGGAGGTTGTTATGAGCTGTGATGTCACAGCACTCTACCCAGGGTGACCCAGCTTGAGACTCTGTCTCAAAAAAAAAGACTTGTCATTCCGGGAGAAAGAGACCAGTCACATGTGTGAGGAGACTTCCCAGAGGCTGCCCCAGGGAGGTGGACAGGAGCAGGTAGCCGCCAAGGCGTAAGTGGCTGCGTGATGGGGTACCCCCCCATCTAGTCAGGAAGGACAGACCCATCATCACCATCGCTGTCATCATCACCATTGCCATCATCATCTTCATCATCACAGCAAACTTACATTGAGGGCTTACCTTGTGATGGGCAACGTTTGAAATGCTTTCCATCTTTCACATATATCTTGTTTAATCTTGACGACAGCCCCGTGAGGTTGGAGTTATTACCATCTCTCTTCTACAGGTGAAGAAACTAAGGCAAAGAGAGGTGAAGTGGTTGCTCAAAGTCATACCTACAGGGTTGGGGAGGCAGAAGGAAGGTGAGATGCAGGCAAGATGATTCCATAGAGGGGGTCTTCTTGTGAATAGAGCATTGATCCAAAGATGTGACTATTAAGGATGCTGGCTCCTTAATCCCTACAAGGCTACAGGACTGGGGATGCTCAAGCAATTCCTGGAGGGGCGCATCATGACTATTTTCATGATCAGAAAAGAGAAGTGAGGGCAAGCGGGGGTATGGAGGGACTCCCCAGTTTTTCTGCCTACAGAACATCAGGATGGCCCCACAGTTTACAGATGAGGAAACTGAGTCCAGAGGATCTATCTAACTTGACCAGAGCTCCACAGTTAGTCCAGAGTTGGGACTTGAATTCAGGTCTTTAGGGAGCTAGCTCTGGCCACACTCCTGAAGAAGAGTCAGGGTTCCCTGTTACTCAGGTTCTAGGAACTGAGGCCCTGAGAGGTGAAGGCAGCTGGCCAGGAGACTCTGTGTCTCCTCCCACCCTGTTTCTTTGTCCCATCTACATGGGCAAGACCCCTACAGCTGCCCCTGAGGGAACAGGAGTCCTGGTCGGCCACTCAGCTAACACAGGGCTTTCTCTGCCTGGCTCAGGCGGGCAGGTGTAATTCAGGAGAACAAATGTGGCTTTTCAATAACCATCAATACCTGCCCATTGAGAAGAAGGACATTCTCACAGGGGAAATTGTATGAATGCGCTGTTCAAAAGACTTTGCATGGGGAAGGCTCTGAACCCATCTGGGAATGCAGCCAGAAAAAAAGTCATTTCCACAGCTTACAGGGAAGCAGAGACCGTGACCCCACTCCAGAAGCCTCGGGGTAGAGAACGGCCTGACAGTCCCCTCAGGAAGGGGCTCCTGGGCCCGCTTTTCTCCCAGAACCGTATTACCCATACCTGAAAAAGTAAGGATATTCCCCCCACACACAGACCCGCGACTGCCCAGTGACAAAAGGGCATAAGCTACCCCAACCCCCACCCCCGCTACACACAGCAAGAAGCCAGCTGCAAAGCAGCCTAGGGAACTTTCTGGGGTAATGGAAATGCTCTGCATGTTTGTGGGGTGCTGGAAATACCTTGCCAAAACTCCAACTGTGTTAAGGAGGTAAAGTATATTGAATGTGACTTGTACTTCAATCCAGCCAATGGCCCATCACTGGGAGAACAGGAAGAAGGAGGCAGCCCTGGCTCTGGTCCTGCTGGACCCCAGTCCCTGCCTTAATGGCCACGTGGGAAGGGTCCCTGCAATGCCTTCTGGGGAGGCCCAGCGTCCACTGGCACTCTCACTTCTGGGGAATGAACGAATCCATCAGGATGGGCACCTCTGGCCACAGCCTCAGGAGACAGTGTGAACAGCCAGGCCCCCACCTCTGCCCTGCGGCTGCCAGCAGGCACTCTCCTGGCCGGGTTCTGAGGACTGCCTGCTCCTTTCACCCCAACCCTCACTGGGCCAACCTAGGGCCCTGAGCAGATGCCGGAGACAGGGCTCTTCCCTGGGGGGGCTCACACTCTGGTGGGGTGGCAGAGCTGGCTGCAGATGATTGTAAGAGGGTGAGACAGAGGGAACCCCAGAGGCCGACCCTGACTGGAGGTGAAGGAGGCTTCCTGGAAGAGGTAACATTCCAGCTAAGCGTCTGGGTGATGAGGAGTTGGCCAGTGAGAGGCAGAGGAGCGTCACCAGCCACAGCCCGGCAGGCATACGGCAGCTTGGCCTGGGGAGGAGTCTCCGGGAGGGCACAGCACTGTGATTCTACTAGAGAATTACATATGTGACGGCTGGTGAGGGTCTCCTCTTGGGTCTTGAAGGCTCATGAATCTCACTGACTTTAGGGTCCCCTGAGGAAATGGTGGGTCCCCTGGGGAGTGGCCATATGGATTTTCATTATAGAAAAATCCCCAGGGCAGCCAGCTTCTGGGCTCCACAGGCCAGGGTTCGGGTTTCATTTTGTATTTTTAACATCTCTAGTTCATAGGGTTGCCACCTTTTAATTTTGTCTTTAAAAAACAACCACTATTCTCTCTTGCCATCATGTCGAATAAAAAACAAAAGTGGGGGAGAGGGAGCAGATTCTAATACGCAATATTGGGAAGGAACTACTCTCAGGACATGGAACAAATTTTAAAACTGAATACATGTAGATTTATGAAGAATTCACTAGGTATCCCCAGACCCAAATAGACTTCCCAGGTCCAGCCAACACCTTCGGACACGCTGGGACCTTGAGCTGAATCACCCTGTTGAACAGGTCAGGGACATGGGAACAGACAGAGAGCACCCTAAGCCATCTGCAGGGGGAGGGAAGAAGCTGGCAGGGGCTGCAACAGCCATAGAAGGCTCTAGAACTGTGTTGTCCAAGTAGGTAGCCACTAACCATGTGTGGCTATTGATTTCTTCTACTGTGGCTACTCTGAATTGAGTTATGCTGTATACATTGGATTTCAAAGTTTGGTGATAAAAAAGAGTGTATTTATCATATCAGTATTTTGATATGGATTGCATGTTGGAATAGTAATATTTTAGAAATACTGAGTTATATAAGAATATTATTAATTTCACTGTTTTCTTTTTACTTTTAAAAAATATGCTTACTAGAGGATGTGCAAGTGCTTACGAGCTTTGCATCAGTGTCTCTCATGATATTTTTGTTCTAGGAGCTGGTGTCTAAGTGGTGATAGAGCAGGGGCTGGGAGAGGCTCTGGCCTGGCCGGGAGGAGGCAGGGGGAACAGCAGTGGGGAGTGGAGGAGGGAGGAGCTGGACCTGATGCCTTTGGCTATGGGGAAGGAGTGCAGGTCTTTTAGCAGAGGAGCAAGGTGTGGAAGCTGTGACTGAGAATGGCATTTTCCTGGAGCGATGTGCAGGAGATCAGGTCTGGGCAGGGTGATGGGCAGCAGGCTGTCGGCAGAGTCTGGGTGGGAGACGGTGAGGGTGTGATGGGAGGGCTGAGCTGGCGGAGACCGGGAGTTCAGAGAAATCCCACAGCAGTGACACACTGGATCAAGATGGACAGATGGACAGACCTCTGCCTCCTCAGGTTCCTCAGAGTCCACTCCTGCAGCCCAGAGAATGTCACAAGGAAAGTTCAGGGCACCTGGTGGGGTCACTGCCACTGGGCGGTACATTTCCCTGCAGCCTGTCTGACTCTCTGTCTCTCTGTCTCTCTCTCTCTCTGTCTCTCTCTCTCTCACACACACACACCCCCTTTCCTGAGCGACCAGGACTGAGCTGGGGGAGAGCTTGCAGCAACCCCTGCCCCTCCTCTCTGAGCCACAGGACAATTTGCTCACACGTTTGTTTACCTGAACTGCAGCCAACACGGTTAGGGTGTGTATGACCTCTCAGGGTACACGTCTTGAGTGACATACAGAAGCACCCTGTAAATCAGGGGTCCTCAAACTTTTTAAACGGGGGGCCAGTTCACTGTCCCTCAGACTGTTGGACAAGTCGGCTGCTAAGCAGGACAGGCAGCAGCGGCAAAAACACCCAGCAGGATGGATAATTGTCCTTGGCAGGCCGCATGTGGCCCGTGGGACATAGTTTCAGGACGCCGGTTGTAAATTACATGCGTCCATGACACTCCTACTGAACAACTCTCTGATAGGTGGGCAAACATTTCAACCCCATCTCACAGGGGGCCAAATAGCATCCTAAGGAAGTGAAGGGATGTGCACAGAGAGTCCTGGTCACTTTTTGGTGGGCCAAGGGTGACGGGTATGTACAGTGGTTGGAGCCAGGCTTGACCTCTCCCAGGGCTCCCACCTGCCTGGCCTGCCTGGAGGTCCCCAAGCCTAAGGAGCAGAGCAGGTCCCTGTGGCTCTCTGAGCTGCCTCTGTCCCACACATGAGGCCTGAACCTGGGGACGCCATTTCTGGCTCTGGCCAGCAGGGGGCGCCCCAGGACAGACGAATTCTTCAGGCTTGCCCGAAGGGATGGGCCAGGAATTGTGCCCTCTGTATAGGCAGAACTGGTGTACCTGGTCTTCCTCTTCCTCCCCAAACCTGGATGGTCAGGTGTCTTCAAGGAATCTGTTGGGACAACCCCTGCTACACGGGACACCCTTGATCAGGCCCAGTGCTTTGGAGAGAGGTCCTTGAAAAGCCCCCAACAGAAGCTTTTTCCAATACAACTGGTCAGTCTGTTTGTCAAGGAAGAGGGACTGACGATCTTGGGGTGGGGGCTAGAAGAGGTCCCCTGAAAGCATTTTCCAGGGTCATTTTTTGACCCACATTGGATGTGTTCCCCTCTTGGGCCTCACACTCTTGGGGGATCTGTGTGGACGGAGAGGTGTCAAACCCTTGGCATCCCCTCCTACGACACCCACACTTAGGACTCAGCCTCCTAGAGCCAGGGCAGGTCTCTGATCCCAGGTTGCGGGTGTGGGTAGGTTCATCCAGAAGTTAGTTCCAAGGTTAGCTCAGAGCTGCCCTGGGGGGGCAGCTGGTGCCGGGGAGCCTGGAGGGGTCTTGTCTAGTAATCCAGTTATTTTAGGGAAAGAGTGGCAAGCAGGCAAGGGAGCGTGCACCATGCAGATGGGCGTCACAGAGCAGAGTTCAGCGCTGTAATTAAACAGTACACACAACAGAGTTAGTCCCACACCTACTTAAAGACGTGCGATGGCGATTGTGTGGCATGATAATTGGGCAGAAATAGGAAATGCGTTGTGTAAATGACTATAATTAACATGGCTTTTGCTCAGCAAACCTTTTTACAGCCTCCTGTTCTCTGCTAGTGCTTTCCTGGGAAAGGCAGGTCGGCGGTTTCTGCTGACACCAGTTTTAGGGACATATTACCCACCCTGACAGAGACATGCATTTTCCAGAGGAAATTTCCTTCTCCTATTTAAGGCCCACGTGGTTTGGGTGGTGCTGACCCCATGCCCAACTTCAGGGGTGAGCACACGACCCATTAGAGGACAGCACACACCTGTGCCCCAGTAACACAGTTAAGGGTTGGCCGTGTGATCCAGACATAGTCAATGAAACTCAACTTCTGGGCCCTGGATAGATCTATAGGGAAGAGAGAAATCTCTTTCTGTTGGCTTTAATGTGGGAGGCCAACCCATGGAGAAAAAGGGCCTGAAAAATATGCTGATTGAGAAAAAAGCAGAAACAGAGAGAACAGGTCCTCTTGACATTGCTTGATCTCTGAACCTTTGTTATGTGGGGTAATAAATACGAAGTTTTACTGAGCTAATTTGAGTTAGATTTATGTCACTTTGTAACAAAAAGTCTCCTGTCTGTTCTGCATTGGGGAAGGTTAAGGCCACCTGGCTAAGTTTTTAACTTTTTTTTAGTAGAGATGGGGTCTTCATATGTTGCCCAGGCTGGGGAGGGAGAGGGAACCAGTCAGGATAGGAGGGACTAAACTTGGACAGGTGCTAGAGAGAGAAAGAAGTGGACAGTTGGGTGGCACCTGTGGCTCAGAGAGTAGGGCGCTGGCCCCATATACCCGAGGTGGCGGGTTCAAACCCCGCCCTGGCCAAAAACTGCAAAATAAATAAATAAATAAATAAAAGTGGACTGTTCTGAGAAGAACTGAGCAGGCATCACCAGTGGGGCTCCCTGAGTGACCGCATTTGTTGGGGTGGGGGGGAGAATGAGAATGAGTCAGGGGCCAGGGCCATCCCATTCATAAAGGCAGAGACCACAAGGAAGGTTGTGTGTGTGGAAAGACACTGGTTTCCACTTTGCAAACACGCAGTTTGGGTGCCCTGGGCATCCCAGTACTTGCCTAGTGGGCCACTGGCTATGGCTATGTGAGGGTCTGAGAGCTCAGGCCTGGAAAGGCAGTGTGAGGTCGACAGAGGCCTGGAGACCGGAGAGTGAGGATGGAGGAGCTGGGACCAAGCACGGACAAAATGCTGGAAACAGAGGAGAAGTCTTAGAGATGACAATTCCAGAGAGCCCTGCCAGTCAGTGCCAGTCCTGTCTTCCATTTTCTTTTCTTTTCTTTTCTTTCTTTCCTTGTTGTTGCTGTTGAGATCGGACCTCTCTGCCACCCAGGCCAGTGTCAACACCCTCACAGCTCACTGTAACCATGAATCCCTGGACTCAAGTGATGCTCTTCCCTCAGCCTTCTGAGTAGCTAGGATCACAGGTGCCTGCCACCCTTGGCTAATTATTTTTAACTTTTTTGTAGAAATGGGGGTCTTGCTATATTGCCCAGGCTGGGCTCAAACTCCTGGCCTCAAGTTATCCTCTGACCTCAGCTTCCCCAAATGCTAGGGTTACAGGCTGCTCCGGCTCCACCAGATCTCTTTAACCTGGCTGCCACCAGCCTGTAAACCCCAGAGGTAAGTGCAGAGATGGTGTCTGATTCATTTCCCAGGGATTCCTAGAACCAGCTGGTGCCAGGTGATGGGAGCTCAGTAACTGCTGGATGCTGAGTGAAGGAAAAATGAAAGGCAGAAGGGCTGGTGGACGACAGCTATGGATGTGGACCAATTTCTGTTTAAAAATAATCAGATTGGAACATTAGGAAACCAGTTTGGTTGGTTTCTTGGACTGGGCACTCGTGTCTGGCGCCTCTGTGAGGCCTGTCTCCTCCCGCTTCAGGGCCAGAGTCCTCCCCCACTCTTCTTTCCGTCCTTATGCTGCTTCAAGTCACAGCCAGGGAGGAGCTGGCAGGAAAACAGGCCACTGATTTTATTTTCCTTGTTGTTGAAGGCCTTGCGTTCCCTTTATATAGTGCCCTCCGCACCCAGCCCCCAGCCTCCATTCTCATCCTCTTCTCTCCCTGGGAAACGTCTCCACTTTCAAGGCTTCCTGCACTGCCCTCTGCTGACCCCACACGGCTGTCCAGGCCCAAGCTCTCTGACCCTCACACACACCCAGCAGCAGCCTACTGAGCAAATGCCAGGATGCCCAGGACCCCCAAATCTCACGTTTGCAAAGTGGAGTACCCGCTCCTTGCTCTCTCTCTTGGTGGACAGCATGACCTGGAGCCCTGGAAGGAGGGCCTTCCTCCTCTTTGTTCCCACCCACTCAAATCCAATTACTCATCAAGACCTTTTGACGGGCTCAGTGCCTGTAGCTCAGCACCTAGGGTGCCAGCCACATACACCGGAGCTGGCGGGTTTGAATCCAGCCTGCGCCTGCCAAACAACAATGACAACTATAATCAAAAAATAGCTGGGTGTTGTGGCAGGCGCCTATAGTCCCAGCTACTTGGGAGGCTGAGGCAAGAGAATCACTTAAGCCCAACAGTTTGAGGTTGCTGTGAGCTGTGACGTCACAGCACTCTACCCGGGGTGACATAGTGAGACTCTGTCTAAAAAAAAACCACCGGCTCGGCGCCTATAGCTCAACCGGCTAAGGCGCCAGCCACGTACACCTAAGGTGGCGGGTTCGAATCCCCAGCCCGGACCCGCCAGCTGCAACCAAAAAATAGCCGGGCGTTGTGGCAGGCGCCTGTGGTCCCAGCTACTTGGGAGGCGGAGGCAAGAGACTCGCTTGAGCCCAGGAGTTGGAGGTTGCTGTGAGCTGTAATGCCATGGCACTCTACCCAGGGGGCCAGCTTGAGGCTCTGTCTCAAAATAAATAAACAAATAAATAAATAAAACCTGCTAATCTGGGAGGTGGATTTGAGGTAGCCTGTGCCTCCCATCCCAGTTGACGTGTCCTCTGAAATAAATCCTCTCTTCCTTGATAATATTCATTGCCTCAGAATTGGCTCCCTGTACAGAGAGAAACAGTGACCCCCCCTTGTGGAGTGAACCCCGTTGTGGGTCCGTTAACAACCCTCTCACACACCACTTACTCGCAGAGGCTAAACGATTCCTCCCAATCCCGTGACTTTTGCTGAAGCCCTCTGCCTCAGAGGCCCCTGCCTCCTCCTGTTTCTTTTTGCCCATCTCACTGAGGCCTCCTGCCTCACAGAGGTCAGTTCCTTTCCTTGTCCCTTTTTACTGAGACTCCCGCCTCAGGGAGGTGGTCAAGCTCCTCTCCCACTCTCTGGAGTGGGCTTGACTAGTATTACACCCTTTTTATTCCAGTTCTTACCTAAGTCGGGACGTGCTCTTTTCCGTCTGTCGGCTCCTGTGTTGGTGAGCTGCTGTCACAGGGGACCTCCGTGGGACCTCCCACCACTCGGCGGAGGCGCTGCATCTGTGTAATCAGCGCTCTCAGGGAATGGTGTCAGGGTGCTGGGGAGCACCCCCAAAAGGTGCTACACCCGGAGTGGGGAAGCCCCAGTCTCCTGGTCCCAATCCTCCTGCTCATTTTTCCAGTCAGAGAACAAGAAATCTTACTGGAAAACGGTGGATTAAACCTGACGGACACTTACCCCAACAATATAGAGGGAGGAACTTTTAATTGCAGAGAACTCAGTTGCCTCAAGGCATAAAATGCTAAGTTCTGGGAAACAGTTTCTTCTTCTTCTTCTTTTTGCAGTTTTTGGCTGAGGCTGGGTTTGAACTCGCCCCCTCTGGCATATGGGGCCGGTGCCCTACTCCTTTGAGCCACAGGTGGTACCCCCTGGTAACAGTTTCTTCCAAACTCTTTTATATCATTTTTTTCTTCAGTTTAATACCAGCTACACAGTTATGGCTACAGATGTCAGAAATCAGGGTATTGTTATTTGTTACAGAGTCTTCTTCTTTTTTTTTTTTTTTTAATGTAAGGTTATTCCAGCCCAGTGTAAAGTTAGTTCTGTAGAGGAAAGTTCCTCCGCAGCTGCCTACTACTTTCTCTGGATCACTGAGAAGTATAAGATTTATTTCTCCTTCCTCAGCCTTAGGCTGAGGCACCACCTGGGCTTCGCTGGTTCTGCACTTATATACTTGGACTGGGCTGTGCTGCCAGCACCCCAGGTCTCCAGCTTCCAGGCGGCTGTCATGAGACTTCTCAGCCTCCTCTCATATGAATGCCCCCTCATCTCCTTCTGTCTCACCTATCTCCCTATCTGTGTTTGTCTATCTATCTATCCATTCATCCTACTGAATCTGTCTCTCTGGGAACAGCCCTGACTAGTACAGGCAGTGAGAGGCTTCAGTAAGGAAGAAGGTGGAGGTAGGTCCACCTCAGAGAATCATCCAAGTAGGTCAGCCCTGTTCATGGAGCCCAACATACAAACATCCAGGCTTTCAAAACAGATCCATGAAGGGCTGCTCTAGAACCAGAATAGTATATGTCCCATGTTCCATTTTCCAAAAGATTGTCCGGGACTCCTAAGGCCTGCCTAGTTCTAGCAAATGAAAACCCACCTGAGGCCAAGGAACCTCAGCTCTTCCCGAGTGGGTGACGGGCATCAGAAGGACCCCTGGTCAGAGAAGATACAGGTGCAGAAGGGGATGGACCTCTACGTGCAGGCCATTTGGAAAAAACTTCTGATAACAACTTGGAGGCCAAAACTATTTACAAGAGTAAAATCACATTGTGTCTTTATTAAACAACAATAAAAAAATTCCCATGCAAATAAAAAATCCACACAAACCCATTCAGTGCTTCCAAGGCTAAGAACAGCTTGGCTGACCTGGACATTATAGACAATGGCTATAACCTATCAGAATGTAACCCTGCACTCCCAACACCCAGCTGTGCACTGGTACCGGTTCGTGGCCTGGTGAGAGACTGCACAACAGCACCACTTGTCTCCACTTCCAGTCTCATCCTCCACCCTCCCCAATCCGAGGAAAAGTCCCAGGTGCCAGAAAGGTTGGAGACTGCTGATGTAAACTTATAATGCCAACTGATCATTGTGGACATCACTATTTAAACTATTATCTGTAAACACAAAAGTTATAGACACAACTATCTCTGATGGGAATGGATCCTTATATTTTTAAGAACGAAGAGGTACCAGCCCCATGACTGGTTGATTTCTTATCTGGAGACCCTGCACCTGCCTGAGTTCTGTCCCATCAGCAATAACAGCATTAAAATGACTGATCATCTAAGCAGGTGTAGCACTGTCCCCAAAACTCTTCTGAACACTGTAGTGCCTTATTACACTGCAAATACCCTCACTGTCCTTTCATGCTCCACTCGGATGGCACCTCCTCTACCAGGCTCCACTCTCCTCGTTCCTTGCTGCGTTGCTGTGAGAATAAGTCACAGTCAGCTCTGTGTTTGTCTACATCTCTCCCACACGGCCCCCAGTGAGTGAAAATTCCTCTCATCCTCTCTTCTGAGGCCAGATGTTCTTTGAGTTCAAGGACTATGTCATGTCTACAAATTTTCACCATCCTGCCACCAAGAGAGCACTGAAAATGTCAAATACTCACACATATTTATAAATGGCAGGATGCTTAGTGAAGATTAGGTGTCTAGATATTTGTTCCTCCCACCCACAAGCTCCCAGGCAGGGGAACACACCAAGGCCCTAGGCATGGGAGCCCCACACACAGATGCCCCAGGCAAGGCCTCTTTGTTAAAATCCATTTCGAATTCCCATCATCTTTTGAATAAAGGAACAGCACGTGTGCCAGGCTGAACTGAAGAGTGAAGTCGAGGATACGAAACAGCTCAGGAGACATTCCCCGTAGGGGTCAGCACAGGAGAACCAGGGCCACTGAGGCCCAGGAGGAAAGGATTTTTTGGCACGTATGAAAGATGGCGCTTCTAGAACCTTTAGATTTCCTTCTGTGGTGCCTAAGTCCTTACTGAACCACGGTCCTGACCTGGTGGCTCTTGCATATTCACCTCTCAAGCAAAGTCTGACCTGAAAAACAGACACACAAGAGGGGCATTCACCAAGGTAAAGGAGGTGTGGGCACCAGGGCGCTGAGACCCTAAGGGGCTCCTGCTCCTGGGCAGGGAGGGAGAACCCTGAAGACCCGCCAGTCTCCACCCTTTGGGGACATCTTTCAACCTGCTGAAGAGCCCTGAGACTCACCTGTGGTATTCACGGCTGTGGCAGGTACATAAGGAGCAGGTAAATAGTCCCCGGAAAAACAACCGCAGCCTCCTAAAGAACTGATAGCAGAACAGAGGGATGGGGATGGCAGGACGTGAGCACAGGAACAGAGGTATGGGGATGGCAGGACATGAGCACAGGAACAGAGGTGTGGGGATGGCAGGACATGAGCACAGGAATAGAGGGATGGGGATGGCAGGACATGAGCACAGGAACAGAGGGGTGGGGATGGCAGGACGTGAGCACAGGAACAGAGGCTTTTATCAGAGTTCGAAGTGTGGCTGCAAAGAACCATCTCTGGCTTCAGGGGATCGGGATGTCCTGTCCTCTCTCAGCCTCATGGGGAAAGCACCCCACCCAGGTTCAGTGATCTCCTGGGGGACAGGGTCATCCTTATTTAGGGAAACACCTTGACAGGTTGCTTCAGGCAAAAAGGAGCCTTGAGCATGAAGTCTGGAGTCACACAGGAAACAGTGTGGCTCTTCTGTGGAGGTCGGGAATCAGAATTTGAGGTTTGGGAGTGAAAAGCAAGATAATGGCTCGGCGCCTGTGGCTCAAGCAGCTAAGGCAGCAGCTACATACACCTAATCTGGCGGGTTTGAATCCAGCCCGGGCCATCAAACAATGACAGCTGCAACCAAAAAATAGCCAGGATTGTGGCGGCCGCCTATAGTCTCAGCTACTTGGAAGGCTGAGGCAGGAGACTCGCTTGAGCCCAGGAGTTGGAGGTTGCTGTGAGCTGTAATGCCACGGCACTCTACCCAGGGGGACAGCTTGAGGCTCTGTCCCCCCCCCAAAAAAAAAGAAAGGAAGAAAGAAAAGCAAGATAGTTGGAGGGGAAAGATGGTCCTGATTGCCATGGTGGGAGGCACAGCCTGCAGGGAAAAGCCTCCTGCTGGAAGTTCAGACTTCACAAAGCAGGGCTGGCTATGCTGCAGAGATCAGCAGGGTGAACTAAAATAAAACCTTAAGGCTCCTTCTCACCAGGTGACTGAATAGACCCTCACTCTAGATACCCTAAAACGGGGCTGCTGGCCATGAGACAGAAGGTCAGACAAGCTTCCACAGCCCCTCCCTTCTTGTAGATATCCTTTGTAGCTCATTAACAGGATAAAAACTACAAAAGACAAGCCTGCAGTTCCTTAAATTACCCAGCAAATATATGACTCAGAACTTGTCTCCAATTAACAGACTTCCTTACCATAACTTAGCCCATCCCACACCTCTACACGAGGCTTCATTTCTTTAACCAATTATAAGTCAAAGAACGTTTAAACTCACCTACAACTTAGCCCCTGTTTTCAGATGTCCCACCTTTTCAGGCCAAACCAAGTATGCCTTCCACGTATTGATTTTTTATTTTACCTGTAATTACTCTCTTTGAAATGTATAAATCCAAACTATAACCCAACCACTGTGAGAACCCTTGCTCAAAGCTTCTTGGGCATGACTCCAGGCCCTGGTCCTCAAATTCGACTCAGAATAAACCTCTTTAAATAATTTTACCGAGATTGGTTTCTCCTTCTGTTGACAATACATTTCTGGGTCCTGATGGAAACCTCCGCCATCCTTCTGATCCTCTGCACCTTCTTGGCTCTGGCCTTCTTGGCATTTTGTGGAGATCAGTGGGAACTGTTCCTGAGGCTTAGGAAAAAGAGTCAGTGAAATGATCCCTGAATTGAACTAATTCAGCAGCAGCACCAGGGACCAGGGAGACACAGGCCCTCTGCTTGATGTCCCCAGGAACACCCAGGGTGTGGGGTCTCCCAGAGTACCAGGCAAAAGAGTTTGGAGAGAGTCCATTTTCACTCAAAAAGACAAAGGAAGATCTCAGTTGCCATTTGGGTTCTAATTATGTGAGATGATAAATGTGATAGTATTAATCATATCAGTATTCATTAATAAGGTGAATGGCACCTGGGTAACAAAAAAAAATTCTCCACTATCATTTTTAGAGGAATTTGGACTTTGAGATGATAGTCTGCCATTTTCCTCCTTTGCCAGCAAGATAATAAATTTCTCTTTCCTTCTCCTAAAGCACTTATCCTCGTTCTTCTGATGCAGCCTCATGGACAAGTGCTAAACTTTTGGTAACAGATTTTGGTGTCCCTGGGTGGGCACTCCCTGATGGCAACATCCTGCAACTGCAGGAAGAGGCAGGGATCTTCCAGAAGCAAGAGGCAGCCCCGGGATGAGTCTTGGGAAGCCCACTGGAAGGAGTGGCCTCTTTTCCAGGTGAGAGAGTATGGGATGGTCCAAGCAACTGCCAAGGTATTAGCTCAGGGACCTCTCATCCCCTTGTCCCCAAATTAGTCCAGCTCCCTGATACCTAAACTGAGTTTAGAGGAAGGAAATAGATTTGGGACATATCTGGATGCCATTGCCATTTGTCTGTTGGGTAAGAGCCCCAGGATACAGCCCAAGACCTTGACTCCACCTGTATGGGAGGTTTTTAGACTTCCGGGTGTTTGTGACACCAGTTTGGGGTGGAAATCATGAGAGCAGGTGGAAGTAGGAGACCTGGTTTGGATTAAGCTCATCTGCAGTTCCCAGGGAATGGGGGGACTAGACCACCATTTGGGGAAGGTTTTCAACCTTCCAGCCCTTCAGCAGGGTGCCCTATGGAGGGGCATTTTGGGGTAACACCTGTCTCCTTGGGGTTCCCATTTGTTCGATAGGTCGGAGACTTTTCATTTCTGTATTTTGTTTGTAAAGTTCTGTTGCAACATAGGAAAGTTCCATCCAAAATCCCTTGGAAGAAATTTTGGCTAAATGGTCAATTTATAGCTATGAATCTATATGTGAAAAGAATGGTGTTATTGTAATCCAAAATACACCCTGGAGTGTGAGGAAGGTGGCTACGAGATGAAACTTCAAAGTACAACCTGAACTTGGAGACATCCAAGAGCTCTCGGAGATCGAATGGATGACCTGCCACTAGGGAGTTAAAATGTTAGTCTTCCAAGCTCTGTATCTCTGTTTTCTTGCTTTTTTCCGCTAAGGTTGGGATAAGCTCATTCTTTATGACATTTGTATTTCTATCTATGGCTAGAGGTATAAAATCTAGCAGATTTTAGGTAAAATCTGTTGGAACATTCTGGGTGTGAGTGTGTTTAGATATGTTTTGTGTGTGCCTTTAGACAACATGTTTATGCCTGCATGGTTTTGAACTGGCTTATAAATTAGGGGGCTCTCATAAATTAAACAAATCCAAACAATTTTCCAGTTTATGAAAATTTAGTAACCTTTGGCAAATACGCTATTAAAAGGTCATGCTAGTAAAGTAATAATAAAAAATGTTTTCAATTTCTTGTTAGGGACCTAAACCCTTCCCCCACCTCCCCTCCCAGAACAAAAGGCCTTCCTGGGCCCATCCCAGGAGTTTCACAAGAAACTGTGGAAGGTTCTTCCCCTTTGCACAGTATAAAAACAAGCCCCTAACCATCCTCACGGCAGCTGCCATTTTTGCCCAGGTGGGTTGTTGTCCCCTTTCATTAAACTCGGCCTCACCCTCTCCTGGTCTCATCTCTGGGTATACCATCAAACTCCTTTCATCTGGTGCCAAAACCTAGGACTGGCGGTTAGCGAGAGGCCTGGCCCAGCCACCCCAGTTCCCTCAGACCCAACTCCACTGACCCACCTGTCAGAGATTTTGAGAGGATTTCATCCCACTGCCATTGAGGGTGCATAGGGGCTTTGAACACCTTCCCAAAGAACTTCCCTCATCTGCTCCACACCTCTATGTCCTCATGTCCCCTTCCCCTTGCTCTCACTTAACCAGGATTAGCATTTTCATTCCCAGCACTGGGCCCTGGTTCAGTCTTCTGGGCCCCCGGTGGCCCACGAGTCTCTGAGAGGAGGGGCTCCTGACTCTCTGAGAATCTCTTTCACTTTGATAAACTGGGTTTTGGAGAATAGGGGAACGTCTTTTCCACCCAGGTAGGGGAAGGACATCAAAGACACAGGAGCGGGCCCTTCCATTCCTCAAAAGAAACACCCAGGAGTGTCTCTTTTGACAATATAAAAATTTAGACCTCAAGCTCAGCTCCTGTAGCAGTGGTTATGGAGCCAGCCACATACACCGAAGTTGGCAGGTTCGAACCCAGCCTGGGCCAGCTGAACAATGACAACTGCAACAAAAAAATAGCAGAGTGTTGTGGTGGGTGCCTGTAGTCCCAGCTACTTGGGAGGCTGAGGCAAGAGAATCACTTTAGCCCAAGAGTTTGAGGTTGCTGTGAGCTGTGACACTATGGCACTCTATCAAGGGCGACATAGTGAGACTCTGTCTCAAAAAAAAAAAAGAAAAGAAAAGAAAAAATTTAGACCTCAAAGGAAAGACTTGGCCAAAATGCCTCATCTTCTACTACAACCCACCTTGGCCTCAAGATAAAGTGGATACCAGGTCTATATGACCTGAGAAGGGAAACTTTGAATTCAGTATCTTAAAGACTTAAATAATTTCCTCCAAAGAGATGGCAGATAGGATGAAATCCCCTATATTCAGGCCTTTTCTCTCCCTGCAGTCTTGCCCCTCCCTGTGCAAAGCATACTCCATCCACCACATACTCCTGGCTCAAACCCCTCCCCCTCTATCTTCTCCTGATCATCCCATCTTCCCTCCTCCGGAATGCCTCGAGCTCCTACTGCTCCACCTCCTAACCCCTCTAGATTCTCCCCACTCCCTTCCCCCTTGCCACCCCAACTCAGGCCTCCACCTTCTGCTGGCCATCACCTTCTGACCAAGGCTCCCCCTCCCTCCTCGCTGGCTCTGCCCACCCACCAATTTCCCCAATGGCCTTCTCTCCCTAGCTACACTCTCTTCTCTCCCACATACCAACTCCCCTTTCAAATATTTCAGAGGTCAAAAGACGTAATAACTCTCTCAAAGCCAGAGTAATAAAAATTCAGCCCTTTTCCCTGTCTAAAGCATTTTTAATTCTTTGCTAATTTAAATCTTCATATCAGTGAGGCTGGGCACAATAATCCTAGCACTCTGAGAGGCCCAGGTAGGTGGTTTGCTTGAACTCAGGAGTTCAAGACCAGCCTGAGCAAGAGTGGGACCCCTTTCTCTAAAAACTAGCCGGGTGCTGTGGGTGGGTGCTTGTGGTCTCAGCTACTCAGGAGGCTAAGGCAGGAGGATCATTTCAGCCCAAGAGTCTGAGGTCTCTGTGAGCTATGACACCAGGGAACTCTACCCAGGGCACAGAGTAGGACTCTGTCTCAAAAAATAAACAAACAAATAAATCTTAATACCAGAGAGGAACAAAGTACTTCATCTCCCAGGTAGCCCCATCTCTTAGTTGACTGCAGTATTAGGCATAAACTCCAAAACTTCAAAGAAGCCTTAGGCCACACAAACAGAACTTTTAGACCTGGCCTTCATGGCCTTTTAATAGAGAGGGAGAGAGGATACAGAAAAAGAGAAAACAGCACTGACAGCAGCTGGGAAGGCAGGGAAGTGTTTTAAATAGCAGCTGCCACTTTAAGTCTTCTTCAGAGATAGTTACTCAAAAGGCCCAGACAAGAAGATCATGCCCTTCTACAAGATGGAAACCCTGCCTCCTGCCCCCTGCCCCCTGCCCCTGCTACGACTCTATGTCCCTGAAGTAAAAATCCCCAAGAAACATCCTCCGCTAGGACCCCGGAACCATGTCCTCTCTGCAAAACAGAAAGACACAGGAAGTGAGAATGTATCCTCCTTAGAATGGGAGGCTGCATTCACCTTCTGAAACCAGTGGTCTCCTAAGTCGACAAACTCTACCTCCATCTGACCAATACGTCGGACTTAGAAATGGACTTAACGTCATCACACCAGAACAGCCAGGTAACAAAATCTCTGACAAAAATAAGCAAATTAATTCTAGTAAATACCAGCATCATGTCCTCTGTTCTTCCTAAATTTTAGAGACCTCTATTTCTCCTATCTCCATCATTAAAATTTAAAAAAAAATACAATCCCTCCACCCATATATTCTGCAGTTTCTCAGTTCACTGGGAAGTCAAGTTCTTTTGCTCACTGTTTATTACTTTCCAGTTATCTCTGCCACCAAAAAAAAGACCTGTATCTTCCTTTCTCTGACTTCTGAAAAGCCACAACTTTTTTTTTCCTTTCCTTTATGTGCTCTAAGTTTTCAAACTATAAACTTTCTTTCTGCCTTGTTTCACCTAAAAATGTCCACTCCTATATGTCGTATATGTCATGCGCAGGTAATGTTGCACTGTACCATGTAAAAGAGCTCTAATTAACTGACTTAAACAAAAGCAAGTGCTTAAGTGAAATGTTTTATCAAGAACATGAGAAAGAACTTAAATACCTTCATGTTATCTTTGTAACCTTTCATAAATGAAACTGGGTTGAGGATAGTTATTAAAATTTAAATGTTTAAGATCATAATTAGTACATCAATAAAGACAGTTACATCTTGTTGTGCCCCCTGTGACCTGATTTAGAGTCAGACCCCCACTTAGATTAATTAATTGGTAATTTATTTTACCTGCCGCAGGGGCTGCTGCTTCAAGAAACAGCCCAGAAGTAGGGGGTGGGTTTCTTTTTATAGGTTCACGCAAGCATACTACAGAAGCGAAACGCGGCTGGTTAAGGGGGGTTACAGCTCAAGCAGTCATGATAGAGCAGAGGTTACAGTCCAGACACAATGATTAATACGGCTTGGGTTGACAATTGATATGTCTTAGTTCTAAATGTTTATAGTTAGGTAACCATGATTAACACAGTCTTGGTGGATTTTCCACCATTGTTCACTCACTGAGAACTCGGGGGTTTTGTGAAACTTGGGACTTTTCTTCCTGGTTCTGAAGCTTGTTCTTAGCAACCCTAGGGGGAAGGAGCCTGGGACGTGGTTGAGAAGCACGGTTGGCTGCCCTGCCACCCTGCGGGGAGGAGGGACTTGCCTTGCTCCCAAAGTGAACTCTGGGGGGGAGGAGGGAGGAGGAGGGAAATGGGCTGGGAAGCCGGTCCAAACAATCTCAAGTGACCATCGGAAAAACCAGTCATACTACAAAAAAGTTCTTCCTTGCCTCTGTAACAACTAGCCTAAAGAAAAACAATCCTAGTAGCCAAATAAGATTTTATTAAAATTGGTTTTACCATTAATACAACAAAATTATTTTGTTTTCTTCTTTAGAACCAAATCTCCTTTCCATCTATAATCATGACTAGTGTAAAATCTTTACCATCCACAAACTATTTTACTTTAAGTCTTCTTAAACAATAGTTTATAATCAGCTACAATTCAAAATTTACTTCTTTTAAAAATGTCATGGAAAGAGCTGAAATATTCTTTTATAATTCTATTGAAAACTGTAGCAGACCATATAGCTCATGGAAAGGAGCAGCTAGAGTTGAGCTCTAAACGCTTTAACTATAAGAAACACCTGTAAAGTGTTGATAATATGACACCTCGGTGATGAGGGAGGGATGGGGACAGATTTGACTCTCCTTCACAAGAGCTCTCCAGAGGAGGACATCAGCGATTGGCAGTCTCTACACCTGTGGTGCAAGTACACGGGATCACGTCTGTAAGTAGCTGTAGGAGAGGTCAGTCGGGAGTCATTCATTCAGGGGAGGTCAGTCGGGAGTCATTCATTCTCGGGAGAGGTCAGTCGGGAGGGAGAGGTCAGTCGGGAGTCATTCATTCAGGAGAGGTCAGTCGGGAGTCATTCATTCAGGGGAGGTCAGTCGGGAGTCATTCATTCTGAGGAGAGGTCAGTTGGGAGGGAGAGGTCAGTCGGGAGTCATTCATTCAGGGGAGGTCAGTCGGGAGTCATTCATTCTCAGGGGAGGTCAGTCGGGAGGGAGAGGTCAGTCGGGAGTCATTCATTCAGGAGAGGTCAGTCGGGAGTCATTCATTCAGGGGAGGTCAGTCGGGAGTCATTCATTCTCAGGAGAGGTCAGTCGGGAGGGAGAGGTCAGTCGGGAGTCATTCATTCAGGAGAGGTCAGTCGGGAGTCATTCATTCAGGGGAGGTCAGTCAGGAGGGAGAGGTCAGTCGGGAGTCATTCACTCAGGGGAGGTCAGTCGGGAGTCATTCATTCTCAGGAGAGGTCAGTCGGGAGTCATTCATTCAGGGGAGGTCAGTCGGGAGTCATTCACTCAGGGGAGGTCAGTCGGGAGTCATTCATTCTCAGGAGAGGTCAGTCGGAAGTCATTCATTCAGGGGAGGTCAGTCGGGAGTCATTCATTCTCAGGAGAGGTCAGTCGGGAGTCATTCACTCAGGGAAGGTCAGTCGGGAGGGAGAGGTCAGTCGGGAGTCATTCATTCTCAGGAGAGGTCAGTCGGGAGTCATTCATTCTCAGGAGAGGTCAGTCGGGAGTCATTCACTCAGGGGAGGTCAGTCGGGAGGGAGAGGTCAGTCGGGAGTCATTCATTCTCAGGAGAGGTCAGTCGGGAGTCATTCATTCTCAGGAGAGGTCAGTCGGGAGTCATTCGGGAGTCATTCACTCAGGGGAGGTCAGTCCAGAGTCATTCATTCAGGGGAGGTCAGTCAGGAGGGAGAGGTCAGTCGGGAGTCATTCACTCAGGGGAGGTCAGTTGGGAGTCATTCACTCAGGGGAGGTCAGTCGGGAGTCATTCATTCTCAGGAGAGGTCAGTCGAGAGTCATTCATTCTCCTTCTTTCACGGACTCACTCACTCCTGCTCACAGGACGCCTGCACAGCATCTCCCTACAAAGGCTGCTAAAGATTTACCCTCCTACAAGAATTATTTCTCTCCCTCAAAGATGGATAGCCCTCAGGCACCTAAGAGGAGTTGATCCCAAGCAAGGAAGCACAGCAGTCAGCGGTCTGAATCCAGACAGTTAGATAAGCCGGGGCTAGAGACCTGGCCAGTCCCAGGCCCCGACAAAAACAGCACTAATTCTCTTACTCTATTTTTCAAAACCATGATAAATATTGAGTAAATAACAAAATTTATCTAATATCTCTAGGATTAAAAACTGCCGAATCTTACCTGGCCTTATTCCTTTCTCTAGGCCTACGGACTATATATAGCAGAAGAGACAGCCCTGTTAAGTTCCAAGGGTTGATTTCAAGGGACGAAACTAGCAAGTGTCTGGTTCCCTTGTCTTTCTCCTTAATTTTCCAACCCCACCTGGCCCCTCAAACTGTCTTAAAGAGACCCCAACACGTACCGCCTAGAAACTAAACTTTACTCAAAGTCTCCCAGGACAGACCAGATCCACATCAACCTAAAAGCAATCCTTTTAATTCTTACTTTTTTTCACCACTACTGCTGAACTTCTACAACTCCTGTTCTAGATTCAACCGTCTGGACTCTGGAAACCCACAGATGCTCCAAAGTTTGCTTCCACCCAAAGCAAATTCCCTAGAAGCCCAGCCCATCATAGACTCCAGACTCCAACCCACTCCACAAAAACTTTAAAACTGGGTGGCACCTGTGGCTCAAAGGAGTAGGGCGCTAGCCCCATGTGCCTAGAGGTGGCAGGTTCAAATCCAGCTCTGGCCAAAAAACTGCAAAAAAAAAAAAAAAAAAAAAAAAACCTTTAAAACTGTGAATTTTAATATGCTGTAAGACATCTTACTCTTCTAATCCTTTTTCTCATACTTCTACCTAACTCACATCCTAGCTCTATCCCCCTTTACTCATACTGAGAAAAAATTGTTGTTTCTTTATTACCCAATTGAAGACAATACAAACTGACATTAACCCTACACTTCACAAACAGGCAGCTTCTAGAGAATCTGACTCGTGCGATTTGAAATCCGTGTACGGTCCTAGTTCACTTAGCCTCTCTCTGAGGTCCCTGGATTCCTACTTTGAGTTCTCACTTTGGAACCCTACATTTTCACTGCCTAATAACATTCATACAGAACCAAATTCAGGCCCTAGCAAATTCTCTCCGATGAAACCCGTTCCCACCTCTAACCTGACTTTGAGGACCATCTGCTTTCAATCCCTCCTTCTAATGACCCAAATGAGCTCTAACAGGCAGGAACATCACTCCTTCCGTATTCCGCAGGAAGCATTTCAGAAGAAGAGACCTCTATCCTAAATCCCCAGTTTTGAGCTCATTCCAAAAAGAGGGAAATGTAAGGAAACTTAGTTTTTATAATGAAATAACAGAAAATTATTAACTCTCTTGGCCTACTTTCTTTCTCTTGTCAGCAGCCTCCCAGCCCTGCAGATTCCTGTTTTCACAGACCATTCAGGGAACCAACTGACAAAGAAGAAATGTAAATTCTCTTCACATTTCCCAACTCCTTTCACTTTTAAAATCTGTTCCTTAGGCAGGTGTGGTGGCTCACGCCTATAATCCTAGCACTCCGGGAGGCCCAGGCCAGTGGATTGCTTAAGATCACAAGTTTGAGACCAGCCTAAGCAAAAAGCAAGACCCCCGTCTCCACTAATAAAATAGAAAAACTGAGGCAAGAGCATCACTTGAGCCCAAGAGTTGGAGGTTGCTGTGAGCTAAGACGCCACAGCACTCTACCCAGGGCAACAGTTTAAGACTCTGTCTCAAAGACAAATAAAATCTGTTCCTTAAACTTCAAGTAATTCCTGAACATCCAGGATGGATGAATAGTCATCCCAAAAAATTAGACACACCTGAAATATATCTGTCTTCAATCCTTCCTAAAGAAGCAGAGGGGGCGGTGCCTGTGGCTCTAAGGGGTAGGGCGTGGCACCATATGCCGGAGGTGGTAAGTTCAAACCCATCCTTGGCCAAAAAAAAGAAGCAGAGGCAGGATCCACATTCACGGTGCCTTGTGAATTCAGCTACAATCACCCTTCTCTACCTTCCCCCTAAATTCAGCTGCCCCTGACCCTCAGGACTGACATTCTACCTTTCTTTTTTTTAAATCCCCCTCCTTTAGCTGGGCGTTGTGGCAGGCACCTGTAGTCCCAGCTACTCAGGAGGCTGAGGCAAGAGGATCACTTGAGCCCAAGAGTTGGAGGTTGCTATGAGCTAAGACGCCACAGCACTCTACCAAGGGCGATAGGGCGATAAAGTGAGACTCTGTCACTACAAAAAAAAAAAAAAAAACCCTCCTTTCTCTCCCCTGTCCTCCCTTCTCTCACTCCCTGCTCTCCTCTCTCTTCCTCACCTCTTCCTCTCACTCTCATCAATGCCTACACCCCAAACTAGAACTCCCCTCCGGCCAAGACAGGCTACTGTCCAGTCTTCATCCTCCCTTAAATTGAAAGCACTGGAGAAACTCAAGACTCTTGCCTTTTTATCCCCATACCCACTGACAACCTCACTGACCACCAAACCCAAACCAAGTTCCACTTCTTTCCTAAAACACAGTGTTACAGCCCCACCTAGACAGCCTCTCCCCAGAGCAATTCTCACAGAAACCTTGCTCTCTGGGACATTAAAAGTGCCCCCAGAAAATACACAGAAACTCAAGAATTGCTCCTTCAGCTTTTCTACTTGCCTTGATGACACCAACGTCTTTCTCCTGTGCAGAGTCTGTGCCTCCCAACACACTGGACCAGCACCTGCACTCTGGTCCTGCTTTCCCCTGATCTATCCCTCCTCCCAGGCAATGAGCAAATTCCAGTCCCACCTCACACCCTACCAAGAGCTAACCCACCATCCCACTGATCCCTCTCCTAGGAGGACCAGGCAACATGCAGGGGTTTCTACTGGAACTGCTGGGGTTTCCACAGCTACCCAGAAGTTCCAAATAACATCCACCGAACTGGCCAAGAGCCTCCAGAAAGTCTCTGATCAGTTAGTTCCAAGTCATCCAAGACCAGGTAGACTCCCTGGTACCAGCAGTTCTCCAAAATCATAGAGGCTTGGATCTGCTCACAGCGAGGGAAGGGAAACACTGCACTTTCTTACAGGAGACTTGCTATTTCCAGAGCAGCAAGTCTGGCCAGGTCCGAGAGGGCATCACCTGACTCTAGGAACAAGCCACCCATCTACCCTCTCAAAATGAGATATCCTGGTTTAACAGCCCGTGGGGATGCAGGATTAAAAAGGTATCAGCTGCAGATGTAATCCAACTGCTACCGCTCCTCCCTCCCTCTCCAATGTACCCCGACCCGTGCGGCCCTACTAACCCCTGACTCATCCCACTGAGGACAACTCCGACCCATCCAGTGAGAAGCAGTTCTGGGAGACTGACCCTCAACCCCATCAGCCCTCGTAAAAGAGTTCGGAATATCACAGGCCTTCCCCCACTTCCCCTACTTCTCAAACTTCCCTTACTTCCCTTCCCAGACCCCTTTTTTTTTTTTTTTGAGACAGAGCCTCAAGCTATCCCCCTGGGTAGAGTGCCATGGCATCACGCTCATAGCAACCTCCAACTCCTGGGCTCAAGCAAGTCTCCTGCCTCAGCCTCCCAAGTAGCTGGGACCACAGGCACCCACCACAACGCCCGGCCATTTTTTGGTTGTAGCCATCATTGTTGTTTGGCGGGCTCGGGCTGGGGATTCGAACCTGCCACCTTAGGTGTATGTGGCTGGCGCCTTAGCCACTTGAGCCACAGGCGCCGAGCCCCCAGACCCTTTGAAGGGAAATCCTTGAAGCTGTCTGACCCCTGGGGCACCTGCCTTCTCACATCATCCTGTGCCAAACTCAGAGGGACTCTGGCCCTTTACTTCTAGAGGGGGCCGCCAGGCCTAAAACTCTGCCCAGCTGTGTCTTCTGACTGCTATTGTCTCTGCTGCAGGGTGATGGCTGTGCTGTTGGGGTTAGTGTTTCCTGACCCCTCCTCTGTCTTCCTGTCCCTTAGTTCCTCACCCATTGTCCACACTGAACAGTCCCTGCAATTAGTGGTTCCCTCCCAGCAGGAAAATACCCACGTGTTCCGTGCCTGCCTCCTGCTGGGAGGAGCACCCAAGTCTGCAGCCAAAGGCAGAGCCCCGCCCCAGGGAAACGCCAGGCCCACAGAGCCCAGCGATGCTGTGGGGGAGGAGCTGACCTGCCAGAAGCCCCGTGCTTCCTTTCCCCTACTCCTTCCGCTTACAGATCCTGCAGTCAGTCTGAGGATGGCCTCTGTCACATGAGTCCCCATCTCCTCAGGTTGCAGGCTCTTGAATACACCTGCTTTTCCTGCCACCAGCCCTCCTTTCCAGTTGGGCTTTCCCGAGTGGCCAGCAGCCCACCCTGCTTTGGACAGCAATGGACCAGGGTCAGCCCGCCCCTGCGCCCTCCTCCCAGTGCCAATATCCGTCCCCAAAACTGACCAAACCCAGAAGTTTCTCCTGGTCATGTCCTCATCAATCTCCCAGCACTGACCTGGGTAACCCTGTCCCTGCCTCTGTGACCCCCATCGCTCCCAGACTAACTCTGCCTCCTGTCCCCATCAACCACATCCAGCCTAGGCCCCACAAAGGGCTTCCCACAGGCACATCTGGCCAGGACATTCCTCTGGTCTCAGGATGCAGGATGCCCATGGCAATTGCAGGCCATTCCTGACCAACCTCCTCCTCCTCACCCTCGCTGGGGTCTGCTCCCCTGGCCAAAGAGGCACTGGGGCCGCCCGCCCCCCAGTGCTGGCTCTGGCCTCTGTGGCCTTCACATCCAGCTCTCTCTGCCCCCAGCACTTCCCGAGACCCAGCTACTCCTCCTCTGTCCCAGACACCCCGCCAAAAGGGGACTGATATGACAGCCCCAGCCTGGCTCAGCTGCCCCTCTCTGGCCCTTCCATGTCACCCCATCACCTCCCCCACCTCTATGTCACACCTAGGACAGCCCTCTGGACCCAGAAAGGACACGGTCACTTAGCCGTGAATTCATAATCTCCCACAGAAAACAGACTTTGGGGTAATAACAGAATTTTTATATAAGCTTTGAAACAGAAATTCCCCCTTCCCCAGACTAGGAAGCCAGACTAAGTCCTTCTGACGAGGACTTGACAACCTGTAGATGTTCCCTGATAAATCAGGAGGCTCTTACCCTAGTCCTCCTGAAGGGGTAGCCCGGCATATCTGTGTGTGCTCATCTCGCCCAGACAGCAGTCTCCCAACCAACTTCTGAGAATTTTACTTTCAGTTTCGCGCTCCACTCTCAGAACCAATCATTATCTACATAGCATTGAACGACAAAACAAAGCCTGCCAGGGTGATCCCAGCGTTAAGCACTTGCCCCTCTCACCTAGAAACAGGAAGGGAGATAGTGGCCCTGAGTCCTGTGAGCCAGCCACATGGGAGGAGCCCTCCCTGACCTGCAGAAGGGTTAGCAATGGAAAAGAAGCCAAACCATAAAATCATTTACAGAGTTTAATAGTGAGCCAGATTTGGGGACCGTGGCCTGGAGCCACACCCAGAAGCCCTGAGTAAGAGGACTCGCTCTGGCTGGGTTACAGTTTGGTTTTAGACATTTTAAGGAGACAGGAATTCCAGATAAAGTCATAAATCAATACATAGAAAGCACACATTGGTTTGGCAAAAAAAAACAGGACATGTCCAGATGAGACTTACAGGTGATAGGTGGGTTTAGGGTAGGGTGACCAAATTTTAACATCGGTAAGGTAGGACAACATGGCCAGAGGGCGGGGCCAAGTCTGCAGCCAAAGGCAGAGCCCCGCCCGATGGGGCAGGGCAGGGCCTGACAACAATGCAAACTTTGATAAGCAGATCTCGATAATCACTTCTCAGCAATTATTTGTTATTATTACAGTTTAACATTATAAAATTAACAAAAATAATATAAAATTCATATTCTGGCGAAATAGCCACATGGCAGCCAAAACCATATATTCCCTTCCTGTTCTCCCGCCCATTTGTGCATTCTTTCCAAAAATCCGGACTTTTTTAAAACACCGCAGGACACAGGACAAATTATTCAAAAGCAGGACTGTCCCACCAAAAGCGGGACATCTGGTCACCCTAGTTTAGGGATTCTTTAGCTGACAGTTGGCTTAAAAACCAAGAGCAGGGGAAAGGAATGTCTGGGTTAAGATAAGGGTCTAGGCTCAGCGCCTGTGGCTCAAGTGGCTAAGGCACCAGCCACATACACCTAAGGTGGTGGGTTCGAATCCAGCCCAGGCCCGCCAAACAACAATGATGGCTGCAACCAAAAAAATAGCCGGGCGTTGTGGTGGGCGCCTGTGGTCCCAGCTACTTGGGAAGCTGAGGCAGGAGACTCGCTTGAGCCCAGGAGTTGGAGGTTGCTGTGAGCTGTGATGCCACAGCACTCTACCCAGGGGTACAGCTTGAGGTTCTGTCTCAAAAAAAAAAAAATAAATAAAGATGAGGGTCTAGGGCCAGGAGTGGTAGCTCATGCCTGTAATCCTAGCACCTTAGGAGGCCAACGGGGGGGGAGGGTGTGGATTGCCTGAGCTCACAGGTTCCAGACAAGCCCGAGCAAGAGCAAGACCCCGTCTCTAAAAATAGCTGGGCATTGTGGTGAGAACCTATAGTCCCAGCTACTTGGTTGGCTGAGGTAAGAGAATCATTTGAGCGCAAGAGTTTGAGGTTGCTTTGAGCTATGATATCATAGCACTCTACTGAGGTGAACAAAGTAAGACTCTGTCTCCAAAAAAAAAATAATAAGGGTCTATCAATTAGACCCAATATAATATTTGTTATATAGATTGTTATATTTGGTCTTGTTAATATTATATAGATATATTCCCGGACTCAAGTGATTTGTTGTGTATGTTGAGGGCCTGCAGGTTTTCTTGCCCAGACTTAGGCCTGTTAATAAGTCACAGCAGGGCGGCGGCAGCTGCGGCTCCAAAGAGTAGGGCATCAGCCCCATATATCAGCAGCATGAGGGCTATGGGTCAGGATAGATGGTTCTGGGATCAGTAGCATTTGGCTTCAGGCAGAGGGTGAAGTTCAGGTCCAAACCTCCTGAGTTTTCATGCTGGGCCCAGGTGAAAGGAGCAGCCCCAACCAGGGACAACACCTCCTCCAGGCAAAGCGCACAGGAGCTGCAGGAGCTGAGACCAACCTTGCAATTCCGTTGTCCAGCTCCACTCAGAGACAAGGTGCTCGTTCACTCCCACTGGCAAAGCAGATCCCATGATGACACCATAGCCAATGAGGAACCCGGTAAGTCCCAGATACTGTCAGGGACACATCATCTGTCACCTCTAGGGGCACAGCAGGGTGGGGGAGGGGACCAGTCTAAACCGGGGAGCACTTTCCACAGCCATTCAGAACTGACACCCCGGAAGCATAGGCTGGGAGGGATGCAGGATGGCCACCGGGAAGCACACTGCCCCCTTGTGTGCCCAGAGGAGCAGGCACAGCAGGTGCCAGTCTGGGCGAGGGCTGGTGGTGTCAGGGTGTGCACTGCATTCCCTGGGGCATGTGGCTGTAAGTCACACAGCTACATTGGTCAGGGTTTGCCAGAGAAGCAAAACTATCAGGACATGTGTGTATGCGCTTGGAGATTTATTATGAAGATGACTCAGTCCCGAGAGGCTGAGAATTCCCAGCGTGTGCAGTCTGCAGGCTGAAGACCCAGGAAAGCCGGCATGGGAGGCAATCTGAGACCTGGTCCCAGGGCAGAAGGTGGGATTTCACTCTGGTCAAATTGAATAAGGCTTTCTCTGTCGGGGACACGAGCTACATCCACAATGTGGGTGGGCATCAGCCTGTCCCTGCACAACCAGGAATGGACTGAGGCTCAGTGACACTATCAAACCCAAAACTCTTAGCATCAAGTCACTCTCAGTGTCCCTGGATGTTACCGCCACCTGGATCCCTTGCTCACTGCCAGGTAAAGCCCTCAGAGGGCAGCAGGAGTTGTAGCAGAGAAAGAGTTTCTTGTATTTTGCCTCATATAATGTGCCCCAGTGTACAACATATCCCCATGTTCTTGGCCCAGACTTTTGGGAAGAAAATTTTGCATTTTAATCTTTAAATTAAAATTTTTATTTCTTTACATTTATGTACTTGTTTCTTGTGTCATAAAGGAATTTTACCTATTTATTTTTTAGAGACAAAGTCTCACTTTGTCACCCTTGGTAGAGTGCCATGGCATCACAGCTCACGGCAACCTCCATCTCTTGGGCTTAGGCGATTCTCTGGGTTGTTTTTTTTTTCCGCAGTTTTTGGCTGGGGCTGGGTTTGAATCTACCACCTCCGGCATATGGGGCCGGCCCTCTATTCCTTTGAGCCACAGGCGCCACCCAGGCTTAGGCAATTCTCTTGCCTCAGCCTCCCCAGAACCCGCCACAATGCCCGGCTACTTTTTTGTTGCAGTTTGGCCAGGGCTGGGTTTGAACCCGCCACCCTCAGTATATGGAGCTGGCGCCCTACCCACTGAGCCACAGGTGCCACCCTTATTATTTAGTTTTTGACATAGTATGGTACAATAAATTTTATGTAACAAATAATTATAAAACACAAAAATAAATATGAGGTACTAGAAATTTTACATATTGGTGACACGTTTATGACATTTATACATCATAGAAGGCCAAGAGCTCTCAATATTAAAGAAGTATCATCTTCCTCAATTTCTTTTTTTTTTTTTTTTTGAGACAGAGCCTCAAGCTGTCCCCCTGGGTAGAGTGCCGTGGCATCACAGCTCACAGCAACCTCCAACTCCTGGGCTCTAGCGAGTCTCCTGCCTCTGCCTCCCAAGTAGCTGGGACCACAGGT
>CAUYTI010134148.1:0-15533 GCA_963575145.1 Galago senegalensis | reverse complement strand
TGGCTAAGGCGCCAGCCACATACACCTAAGGTGGCGGGCTCAAATCCCCAGCCCAGGCCCGCCAAACAACAATGATGGCTGCAACCAAAAAATGGCCAGGCATTGTGGCGGGCGCCTGTAGTCCCAGCTACTTGGGAGGCTGAGGCAGGAGACTCACTAGAGCCCAGGAGTTGGAGGTTGCTGTGAGCGTGATGCCATGGCACTCTACCCAGGGGGATAGCTTGAGGCTCCGTCTCAAAAAAAAAAAAAAAAAGAATAAAAGGAGAATTGAGTTCTTCCATGAGTATGCTCAGGCCTCAGAAAAGGCTTGCCTCTAGCATGCTCCACTCTAGGAAAAAGAAGGTCTGGCCAATGCCAAATCCCATCAGCAGATGTGGAAGTTGGTCAAAGATGGGCTGATCATCTACAAGTCCATGACTGTCTGTTACAGAGCTCAATGCCAGAAGGGTAAGAATATGAGCATAGGTAAGGGAAAGGGCACAGCCAGTGGGTGAATGCCTCAGAAGATAACCTGGATGAGGAGAATTCTGCCCTAAGGCCCGGCACGGTGGTTCACACCTGTAATCCTAGCACTCTGGGAGGCCAAGGCAGGTGGATTGCTTGAGCTCATGAGTTTGAGACCAACCTGGGCAAGAGGATTGCTTGAGCCCAAGAGTTGGAGGTTGCTGTGAGCTGTGATGCTACAGCACTCTACCAAGGGTGACAAAGTGAGACTCTGTCTCTAAAAAAAAATGCGAATTCTCATGGAACACATCCACGAGCTGAAGGCAGACAAGACCTACGAGAAGCTCTTAGCTGACCAGGCTGAAGCCCCATAGGTCTAAGACCAAGGAAGCTCCCAAGCACTGTGAGAACTTCCACAGGTCCAGAACATCATCAGGACTGTATCCAAAGAGGAAGAGACCAAGAAGCAAAACCCCTCCCTCCCCCCATGATTCTTAAGAACAAAGTTCAATATAACCTCTTCTTTTGTGAACTAGGTTTTGTTCATAAAGATTTATGCATTCGAAAATGAATAACTTTTTTTTTTAAAAAAAACTCAATTATATGTAATTGTGGCTTGCTTACAGCTTACACATAATTATTTTCAAATCTGTAACTCTAGTAGTTCTTATGTTACCTAAAATGTTTTATAGATAATATAATTATATAATGTAACCTATTATAATAGTAACGTGTTATATTATCGTATAATGCAACCCATTGTGAGTAGTAATGGTGTCATTAACTTAGCTCGTATTACTTATTTAGTGCCTGTTTGTTCTTAGTTTATAGTTGTTGGTTCCCTTTATAGTATGGTTTATACTTGCAAGTAATGAAAGCAGATTTCTTTATAAATATTTATGGTACAGACCCTTTCCTAAATTAGACTACAGTCCTTTCCCAATTATTTCTAATAAAGTCTGCTTGTATCTTTTGGAGGGGGGAGTAGATTAGCACTATGTACTGCATACTGCCTAGAAAATTTGATCTTGGATATTTATGCCTTGCAGTTCATCGAAATCTTGTTAACTGCTATGTAGGCAGTTTCAAAGTATACAAAGTTTAGTTACTTAACTAGTTTAAATAGATGCTTCTAGTTTAGAGGCTTTTTTACCATCTGTAGTCATAAAGTCAAGAGCCATCACTAAGTAATGGCTCTTCTTGCATCCTCTTCTTGAATATCAGTATTTCCAGTAGGATCTTTTCATTAACATGTCTGTGTTTGTTGAAAGTATCATTAATAGCAGATAGCAAAAGGCAGACAGAATGTACTTTCTTAAGGTTCTAAAGATTGCTTCTTACCTCTTGATCTTCAGTGAGATGGAAGTTTACAAATCTTTAGCCACGTCTGTTTTCATAGGGATGCAAAGTTCTGATTTCAGAAGTTCCAGCCCCCAGTAAGAAGCGTTATCCAATCATTTGCACATGTCCTGTAAGCCATATTTCATCACAGATATCTCCATTCCAGTGTCATGGGACACATTTCAAGTATTAAATTCGGTTCTTCTGTAGTCAAAACAACCAAGCCCTGGTTCAGAGTGCGCTGGACCAAGGACAAGAACCGGTTGCACCCTCCTGTTCTGCCTGTGCATTTAGTGCTAGCATTCCCTTTTGCTAGTCAAGACAGTGACTCCTTTGCAAAATGTAACAGATTAGGTTATTTGTAAAAAGCCAACTAAAATCAATAATAGTTGACATTGGCATGAAGTATTGTAACAGAATAGTAGTAATGTTTTGATTGTGCCATTGTGATTTTCAAGAGACAAACACCCGAGACTCGTTATTTTTTTTTATTTACAGCTCTTTAGCTGTCCAAGATTTCACTGCCAAGAATGCAGTAAGACTTAGAGCTTTATTAGAGACCTGTGATCCAATCCATACCAATTCTTCCTTTAGCTCATAATTTCTGTTCAATCCTTTGTACTATCCAAAAAGGCACAGCTACCATTTACAGTCATTCCAAAAAAATCTGAACTACCTTGCTATGTGTAATTCTCACAAGACACACACAACAACATCCATACACTGAAAATTACAAAAAAGTATTACTCGCAGATGACCTTGCACCTCAGTTCCCAAATGCCCACGTGCAGAATACGGAGCTCATGTCCTTTCTCCTTCTTTGAACAATGAATGATAGAGGAGCTGCAGACTTAACTGGGTGAGTTTATATTGAGTGTTACAAAGAAAAGTCAGTTGGCCTTTCTTTGGCTTCAATTGCAGGGAATGAAGTCACTGCCTTTCCTGTCTTGGATCAAGACCAGAAAGAAATAATTGACACCAATGGAGCTGGAGATGCGTTTGTTGGAGGTACAGATTAATTTATTTCATTCTTTCTTACATGTTAAACACTAACTCTTTATTCTGCCACATACTCAAGATCTATTCATTTAATAACTTTTAATTTTTTCTTTTAAATAGCACCTAATGTTCTTTCTATGTGCTATCATTGTACGTATCATAAGGGGATTTTACTTAAGGAAAAATATGTGTTTGGCCAAGATAATTTGCTATTATGCTATACCCCAGTCATTTTTACAAGATTAATTGTATGTGTCAGAAAATTGCATAAACAAGCTGCATCAAGTACAGTATATGGTATTCATAGCCCTTCAGGCTTAAATGTGAGCACATTTTTGTTCTTAAAAACAAGTTGTGGTGAATATTAAACAGCATGCTAATAACTAAGGATGATGTCTTTGGGTAATATCCTTTGTTTAAAACATCTATTTCTAATGCAAGAGAGGGTGTTTATTATACTCAGAAGGGTTAAATTTTTGCCTGATTTAGACTCAGTAATCATTTTGGGAATTTTATAAGGACTCATCATTTTGGGAGTGAGTACTCAAAAGTAAGATCAAGCCAATTGGAAGATTGTTGGTTTGATGACTAATATTGATCTAAAATCTCACTCAGCAGTTATTTTGACAAATTTGAATTTCTTCTAAGTGTAGTTAGGTTATGGTTACTAGAAAGTGTTAGATTCCTAAAAGGTAGCCCAAAAGGAGATTCTTTATCTCTTGTTTCTTTCTCACACCTTCCAACAAACAGGGTAAAAAAGGCAAATGGAGCTGGCCATTGTCCCCCTTTCCCTGGAGGATCATGTGAATCATGGAAAACTTATTTGGGTGATGGTTTCGATGTAATTTTTTTATAAAAGGCCAGGCATGGTGGATCACACCTATAATACTAGCACTTTGGGAGACCAAGGCAGAAAGATCACTTGAGGCAAGGGGTTCAAGACCAACTTGAGCATTAGCAAGACCTGATCTCTACAAAAAAAATAGAAAATTTAGCCAGATGTGATGGTAGGCACCTGTAGTCCCAGCTACTTGCAAGTCTGAGGAAGGAGAATTGCTTGAGCCCAGGAGTTTGAGGTTGCAGTGAGCTATGATGATGCCACTGCACTCCAGTGTGGGCAGCAGACCAAGACCCTGTCTCCAAAAAAGAAAAGAAATTATTTTAATGGTCTTTTTACTAGCATAAATATTTCATTTTTCTTTCTCTCAACTATTTATTCCCTGTCTTAAATGAACTGTGAAGAGGCGCCATCCCCTGTATTCTTTGGAAGGAGTGCGTACCACAGACAGCATGCTACTTTACCATCCTGCTCGCGTTTTTGATTTCTTTGCTCTGAAAGGCTTCATGATTGATAACATTAGAGTACTTTGTGGCTAATTTTCTTATTCCATGCTCTTCAGAGGTATAAATTTTTATAGGCTAAACATATCTTATTCTGATTAAGCCGTATTCTATAATAGTATATTAAGGAATCACTAGTGACTTCCTAGTTAAAAATTGGCTAACCCAGGAATCTTTTTTTTTAATTGTACCCTGTATTTTAAAATCTTTAAAACAGTTAAGTAGTCTATGTCTTTGACATTCAGTGAGGCCATCAGATATGATGGTAATCTAATTAGTTACTACTTCTGGCCCTGGGGTCCTGGGCTTCTTAGCCCTGCAACAATACATTCTCTTACAGACACCTAACTACCTGTAATGCTACCAGTAGGAGGCAAGAATATATAGACTTTTTGAGGGAGAGGCCATTCTTAGGATACTATCATTTGTATTGTATCTTGAGTGATAAATGAACTACTTCACCAAAGCAGTTGGGATGGGGGTGGCTCCTGTGGCTCAGTGGGTACGGCACTGCCCCCGGCCAAACTGCAACCAAAAATAGCTGGGCGTTGTGGCAGGCCCCTATAGCCCCAGCTACTTGGGAGGCTAAAGCAAGAGAATCGCCTAAGCCCAGGAGTTGGAGGTTGCTGTGAGTTGTGATGCCACAGCACTCTACCAAGGGCAATAAAATGAGACTCTGTCTCTACAAAAAAATAAAGCAGTTGGGATTTTTGTTAGAGGATTTTCAACCTCTTTTTATCCCACTCTACTTGTCTAATTCATTTTGTTTATTATTGGGGTACAAGTAAATGAAAAAGAAATCGAGTATGGAACAGAAGCTCACAACCTTTTGTTTTTAAAGCATAGGCAGTGAATATTTTAGGCCTTCCAAGCCACATACAAGCTGTATTTCATAGTCTTCTTGTTTTGTTTGTTTGCTTGCTTGCTTTTTTTTTTTTTTAAGACTTTGAAAATGTGAAGCCTTTCTTAACAGCACCTCCAGCTGTACCAAACAGACCACACACAGGCCAGATTTGGCCGACAGGCTATAAGTTGCCAAACCATTGTGTAAGCATTGGCAGCTTCCTCCACTTTATTCATTTCTAGTTTATCAAGATTCCAAAAACCGGATTTCACTTCACACTGTTGAAATGAGAACAGAGAAAGTGGAAGGCAGCCAGAAACTAGGTAGGATTCCACTGCTAATTCTTCAGTTAGATGGCCATTTTCTCTCTTTACACCTACTCAGTCGGCTCGGTGCCAGCCACGTACACCAGAGCTGGCGGGTTCAAATCCAGCCCTGGCCCGCCAAACAACAATGACAACTATAACCAAAAAACAGCTGAGCGTTGTGGCAGGCGCCTGTAGTCCCAGCTACTGGGGAGGCTGAGGCAAGAGAATTGCTTAAGCCCAAGAGTTTGAGGTTGCTGTGAGCTGTGATGCTACAGCACTCTACCCAGAGTGACAGCTTGAGACTCTGTCTCAAAAATAAATAAATAAATAAATAATAAACCTACTCAGTGACCAGGGTAATCAGATCCCTGAAACATTGGGTCACGCAATGTGATGAAGACCCGAGTGTCAGTTCATTCAGTGGAATACCTACCTGTGTTGGCGTATTCAGCTTGACTCGATGTGAGTCAAGCTACAACATAATAGCAACAGATAATCTTGATATAGCACCTACTAGCCAATCCATATCATAAGCACTTTACATATATTAACCAATTTAATGTTCACAAAAGCTTCTTGGGGTAGATTGTATTTAAACCTCTCTTTCTGATAGGAAAATAGAAGCAAAGAGAAGTTAGCTAACCAGCCCATAGTGTCCCAGCTACAAAGTAGCAGATCCAGGGTTCAAACCTAAGCAATCTGCCTCTAAAGTCAACGTTCTTACTCTTTACTGTTTCTGTAAACATTTAGGGAAATCTTGTCATTCCAACTGAGAACCACAGACTAGCTTGCCTGACAAAGGCTGGTATCCCAAAGAGAGCATTCCTATTATCTGAAGAGATGAGTTCGTTTATTGAAGAGGGGGTTTTGTTGTCTGATAGGGTTCTAAGGACTGTAAGGTAAGATGGTTGCAGGAAAGAAACTGAAAGAAAAGAGAATCGAACAACTATATTCCCTGATGAATTTGAACCAAGAGCTTTTTTTGCTAAGCAGTAAAATTGATTGTACTACAGAGATACAGAAAGCCAGGTCGTAATAAACTTGCTTGGTTAGCACGGAATCTAAATAAGGTAAGTGATGTGAATCATCTGTTTAATAACATCAGCCTAAGCTGCCTGATAAATGCATCTTACGTTAAAGATGGTCTCCTTAATTTGAAATACTAAAAAAAAAAAAAAAAAAAACATTGTTTAAAACCCCCTGCTCCTATCTCCACGCTGGTGCGAGCATTTCAACTGGGATTAAAGTAACTAGCTGTTGAAGACTCCCTCTCCCCTGGACGTGAATCTCTAGAGAAGCAGTGGAAACCTTCACATTTATGGTGTAGTTTCTCTTTCTTTGCTTCGTTGCCTGATTCACCTATCTCCATTCCGGCCAGCATATCCTATCTTTGGGTAGTTAATATATTCATCCTGTTATTTTCAAGTTTTGCTGGCCTAAGAGTGTTTATGTCTTTTCTGACTTTACATCTCTGTCTTCCAGTTGACTTTGTGGTGATTTAACTGTCTGAAGGACAGTAATTTTCTATCCAGAAATTTCAAGTTTGGGGATAAAGCATCACTTCATCACACTATCATGTGCTAATTACCTAGCCCAGTACCAGAGTACCATGTGTTCATTTTAAACAGTTGAAAGACACATGAGGAACTACATTGTGGATTTCCATGGACAATTTTGAAATGAGTACCCTAAGTGTACCTAAATCCATAGCTCCATCCCAAGGATTTAGTGACAGTGACAGATCCCTCTAGATTCTATACCTCCGTGTTCTGTTTGGAAGTCATGAGCGCTTAGGAACATTTGCTCTTTATTTTGTCGCTGGCCAGCTCTGATGGAACTAAGCTTTTCACATTTTTTCCTCAGACATGTTAGGATTGTACCCTTGGAAATGGAGACGATTCTGTAATCTCTAAGTATGACTTCCTGATTTCCCAGGTCAGGAGAAAATTTCTTCCTGTTGTCCTGCTGTGCTTTGTCACAGCAGGTCTGCCTTTTCATTTGGAACCCTCTTTGTCACTGCCTTAGTGACAAATGGAAACACTGAAAACATTTTGTGACAGGCACTGTCATTGTTCCCAGTGAAATCTCTTCCCCTGTGTCTTCCCAGTAAACGAAACTGAAAAGAAAAATCATAACAAATAACATGAAAGGAGACCTAATCAATACGTTCCCACTGGGCTGTCAATACCCGCCTGTGTTAATCTGATCTGATTTTGTCATATGTTTTATGGAGGCTGAAGGAATACGGACTAGACCTGCAAATCATCTTTGGACTGAAATAAGTACACCTTTCACAGATTAAGTCCAGGCACATATACACAACTCTCAGATAAAAGGCTAGAGACCTCACCAAAGGACCTTCCTTTTCGAGGATTTAAAGAATCCTTCATTAAGTGTGAGTATAAGCCTGATAGAGCTCAGACCATTTTATTTCAAATGATAGTAAGGTAACTATGCTGCCTCTGAACACTTTTTATTTTAACCTCATGACAGCTTTAGCAGGAAAAATGTATTACTCTAAAAAAGATTACCTGTGATATGCAAATGGCTCAAGCCACCGGACAATCACAATATTAGTAAAAAGAACATTAATTTCACTGTCTCATTCATGTGTAGAAAAGACTTTTGGTTAAAACAACATTTGTTTCTAGGCTGGGCTTGGTGGTTCACACATATAATTCTAGCCCTCTGGGAGGCCAAGGCAGGAGGATCCCTTGAGCTCAGGAGTTTGAGACCAGCGGAGGTAACAGCAAGACCCCATCTCTACTAAAAAAATAGCTGGGCATTGTGGTGGGCACCGAAAGTCCCAGCCATTTAGGAGACTGAGGCAAGAGGATCACTTGAGTCCAAGAGTTGGAGGTAGCTGTGAGCTATGACACCCCAGCACTCTACCCAGGGTGACAGAGTGAAACTGTGTCTCAAAAAAAAAAAAATCATTTCTAGAACAAGGATGCTGCTTCCTTATCATGTGGTAGGCACCTATCTATATGCCTCTGAGAGCCACAGAGATCTCTAATTATCTTGATATTTTCTATCCTCACCTTTTTTATTTGCTCCCAAACATTTGTATCTTCCTCCCCCATTCTTAGTTTCTGCTTTATTGTACTGTGTACAGAAGAGATGCAGAATTCTTGTGATTTTCTTTTTCTTTTCTTTTTTTTGAGACATAGCCTCAAGCTATCCCCCTGGGTAGAGTGCTGTGGCATTACAGCTCACAGCAACCTCCAACTCCTGGGCTCAAGTGAGTGTCTTGCCTCCGCCTCCCAAGTAGCTGGGACCACAGGCGCCCGCCACAACGCCCAGCTATTTTTTGGTTGCAGCCATCATTGTTGTTTGGTGGGTCCAGGCTGGGGATTCGAACCCGCCACCTTAGGTGTACGTGGCTGGCGCCTTAGCCGGTTGAGCTATAGGCGCCAAGCCGTGATTTTCTTTTTCTGCTCCTCTCACCATCTCAGAAGACTAGACAGTAACTTGGTGAGTGTTAAATATATATTGCTTCTCACACTTTTTCACTCTACAAGCAAAACCTTCACGTGACCCTTTGTCTGCTGTGGATTGACTTCCTAGTGACCAAGACGACAGCTGCCCACAAACCACCCATGTCAACAAGTTTCCTTATCTTCCTGTTCTTGTAGGACATCTGCTATGTTTTATTTCTTAGGCAGAAATTTTTCTTAAAACCATCAGCTAAATGTGGAATTGTCTTGGTCATCAGGAATATGAACCATACATCCTACATAAGCAGTTCAAGTTCATGCAAGGGAAAGGAAGAGGCATCCATACCCTGGCTTAGTCACAGGACACTTCATTACATGCTATGCACCCAGAGTTACACACCCCGAGTCTTAGATAAGCACCAAATTTCACAAACCCCGCCTGTGATCATTCAAGCCTTTGTTAGTTAAAAGATTATCCTTCTCTGACCATCATTAAAAAAAAAGAAATCACTTTGGTTCATGTGAAATACAGGATGATTTTAGAGTGAAGTCTGGAATTTCTCACCAACATGAATGTTTCCTCAAAGATCTAGTATCATGGTCGGTCTCCTTTTAGAAGCAATTGTAACTAGATAGTGGAATTCAAAAGACTTTATCTTTGGGGGATGTGGACAACAGTCCAAGCCATGTATCAGACCCCAAGCTCAAATGTGAACCTCAGGTTTCCTATATTGGAAGATACTGAGAAATGTTTATTCCAGGAAAATGATGTTAATATGGAAGATATTTTATTTAGTGGCAGAGGTCCAGAGGAAATGTCATACATAAAATTTCTGAAGTTCATTTTCTTGGACAGAATTGAGTTGACAAAATATGTGTGTGTCGGTTTCCTGACCTGGCAGATATGTATTAGTGAGCCAGTTGGAACTAGTTTGAATCTTTAATAGTCCTCGCCACTGTTACACGAATCTGGTCAATTTGACCTATCCTGTCTGTCTGATTCATAGGACATAGTGGTATAACTCACCACTTCACAACTTAGTAACCTAAAACAGCATCCATTTATTTAGCTCCAAAAATCTGTGACTTGGCAGCTGCGCCTGTGCTCACCTACACAGTTCCTCTGACCTTGGAATTTCAAGAGATTAATTTCCATGGTCACATTGAAAGCCAGGATTCAAACTCAGAATTTGACCCTAGAGTTTTTTGCTTTTTTTTTTTTTTTTTGAGACAGAGCCTCAAGCTATCCCCCTGGGTAAAGTGCCATGGCTTCACTGCTCACAGCAACCTCCAACTCCTGGGCTCAAGCGAGTCTCCTGCCTCTGCCTCCCAAGTAGCTGGGACCACAGGCGCCTGCCACAACACCCAGCTATTTTTTTTTTGGTTGCAGCCTTTATTGTTGTTTGGCAGGTCTGGGCTGGATTCGAACCCGCCACCTTAGGTGTATGTGGCTGGCGTCTTGGCCGCTTGAGCCACAGGCACCGAGCCAACCCTAGAGTTCCTACCCCTAACCATTCTGCTATCCTCTCTTCCATTACTATCTCATCTCATGCCCCCCTTTAAATGAGGAGGAGTAGCCAAAGCAGTTTCATAAACACTGATTTGTGTGCTGGTTCCAGACTATGATCTAACAAAGTTTTTGTCACTCGGTGTAAAATGTAAGGGCAATATAGTAAGTTTTCATAAAGCTAATTACATTCGATTTTAAATCTTCACCTTCCCTCTTTAGGTAAGTTAAATTATCCTTTCTTAATGGTCAGTATTAATTATACTGAGGGGGGGGTTGTTTGTTTTGAGACAGAGTCTGGCTATGTCACCCTCACTAGAGCAATGTGGTGTCACAGCTCACAGCAACCTCAAACTCTTGGACTTAAGGGATCTTCTTGCCTCAGTCTCCCAAGTAGCTGGGACTACTGGTGTCCACCAGAATGCCCGGCTATTTTTTGGTTGTAGTTGTCATTGTTTGACAGGCCCGGGCCGGGCTCGAACCTGCCGGCTCAAGTGTGTGTGGCTGATGCCCTAGCAACAGAGTTACAAGCACCGAGCCAGTAGTAGGTTTTTAAAAAATATTCTTACGTAGGGCAGTGCCTGTGGCTCAGTGGGTAGGGTGCCAACCCCATATACCAAGGGTGGCAGGTTCAAACCTGACCCCAGCTGAACTGCAACCAAAAAAAAAAAAAAAAAAATAGCCAGGCATTGTGGCGGGCACCTGTAGTCCCAGCTACTCGGGAGGCTGAGTCAAGAGAATCGCATAAGCCCAGGACTTGGAGGTTGCTATGAGCTGTGTGACACCACAGCACTCTACCGAGGGTGATAAAGTAAAACTCTGTCTCTACCAAAAAAAATAATAAAAATAAATATATTCTTACCTAGCAAAACTAACTTCAGCAACACTATGTTTATCCCTAAAACCTTTTGGAGATGTTTCAATGTTCCATGAAATCTAAAAGCCTGGGATTCACTGATCAACCATATTCATTCATTTATTTTACACAGTTACTTTGCTAATTGTTATGGCACTAAAATAAAGGTTGGTGATGACTTGAATGCTATTAGACTTTTGGCTTATCTATTATTTATTCTGTTTCTTCATTTTAAACCTTCTGAGTGATATCTTGATAAGCAAGAATTTAAAAAGTCATACAACAGCAAATAAAATATGCCATTTATATTTTGTTAAAAATAGCCTTTGTGCCAGGCACAGTGGCTCACACCTATAATCCTAGCACTCTGGAAGGCCAATGTGGGTGGACAGCTTGAGCTCACTGGTTCGAGAACAGCCTGAGCAAAAAGCAAGATCCCATCTCTACTAAAAGAAAAAAAAAATGGAACAAAATGAGGCAAGAAGATCGCTTGAGCCCAACAGTTGGAGGTTGCTGTGAGCTATGATGCCATGGCATTCTACCCAGGGTGACAGCTTTAGACTGTCTCAAAAAAAAAAAAAAAACCAGCCTTTTGTGTCTGGACACAGTGGCTCCCACCTATAATTCCAGTGCTCAGAGAGACCTGTATGGGGGGATTACTTGAGGCCAGGAGTTTGAGACCAGGTTGGCAGCATAGCAAGACCTTATCTCTACATTTTTTTTTAATTAGATAGGTGTGGCAGCACATACCTGTATTCCCAGCTACTTGGGAGGCTGAGGGGGAGGAATGCCTCAGGAGTTTGAGGTTATAGTGAGCTATAATCATGTACTCTACCCTGGGCATCAGGGCAAAACCTTGTCTCAAAAGAAAAGGAAAGGCCTTGTGTGTATATTGTGTACATATTTATGAGCATATATGAAAGTCCCAAAAAGAAACACACCAAATAGTGAACAGTAGATGTACTGGAAGGTGGATAGATGAGGTAATTACTTTTTACTCTGTCTCAATGATGTTTGAAATTGTTTAAGTAAGTGACTTTAGAGGCTTTGTAATTAATATAATTTCTAAATAAATAGAATCACATGCAGGTAGCACTGATGCCCAGCCTAGCTAGCCGTAGCACCTGGGAGGTCTTCACTGTGCTAAATAAGTCATTCATGAGACCCAACATTCCAAATGTTGTGATAACTTATATCATGAAACCTCCAATGTTATAAGGCTAATTAATATCAGCAGAAGTCTAAATAAAACAAACAAAAATTAGCAATATGATTATCAAATTAACAACTACTCTCACTTTAGATAGAAGAGTTCCCAAACCTAGAGTAGAAACATAGGCTCTTAATTTATTTTTCATTTAATTATCCAGTTAACATTGACATTTTATAGAATTTCAGTATATGTTTTATTTCTAACTTATGAAATAAATGGCAAATTAAAAATCAATTTCTGTGCCGGGCATAGTGGCTCATACCTGGAGTCACTGATGGGATCCCTTCTGCTCAGGAGCATGATGGGATCCCTTCTGCTCAGGAGTTCAAGACCAGCTAAACAAGAGTGAGACCCCATCTTTTCTAAAAGTAGGAAAATTAACCAGGAGTTATGGTGGACACCTGTAGTCTCAGTTACTCAGGTGGCTGAGGTAGGAGAATCACTTGAGCCCCAGGAGTCTGAGGTTACTGTGAGCTATGGTGATACATGGCACTCTACCCAGGGTGACAGAGTAAGACTCTGTTTAAAAAAAAAAAAAAATTGGCTTGGTGCCTGTGGCTCAAGTGGCTAGGGTGCCAGCCACTTACACCTAGGGTGGCAGGTTCAAATCCAGCCCCAGCCGGCCGAACAACAATGATGGCTGCAACCAAAAAATAGCCGGATGTTGTGGTGGGCACCTGTGTTCCCACCTACTTGGGAGGCTGAGGCAAAAGACTCGCTTGAGCCCAGGAGTTGGAGGTTGTTGTGAGCTGTAATGCCACGGCACTCTACCCAGGGGGACAGCTTGAGGCTCTGTCTCAAAAAAAAAAAAAAAAATTGGCTCGGTGCCTGTGAATCAAGTGGCTAAGGTGCCAGCCACACACACCTAAGGTGGCAGGTTCAAATCTAGCCTGGCCCACCAAACAACAATGACGGCTGCAACCAAAAAATAGCCAGGCATTGTGGTAGGCACCTGTGGTCCCAGCTACTTGGGAGGCTGAGGCAGGAGACTCACTTGAGCCCAGGAGTTGGAGGTTGCTGTGAGCTGTGATGCCACAGTACTCTACCCAGGGGGATAGCTTGATCCTCTGTCTCAAAAAAAAATTTTTTTTTATTTCTTTTTTTTTTTTATTAAATCATAGCTATGTACATTAATGTAATCATGGGATACAATGTGCTGGTTTTATGTACAATTTGAAATATTTTCATCAAACTGGTTAACATAGCCTTCACCGCATTTTTTCTTAGTTGCTGTGTTAAGACATTTATATTCTATATTTAGTGAATTTAACATGTACCCTTATAAAATGCACCATAGGTGTGGTCCCACGAATTACCCATTCGCCATCCATCCTCTCTCCTCCCTTTCCCTCCCTCTCTCCTTTCCCATTCTTCTTGGGCTATAATTGGGTTATAGCTTTCAAAAGAAAACTATAAATTGGTTTCATAGTAAGGCTGAGTATATTGGATACTTTTTCTTCCATTCTTGAGATACTTTGCTAAGAAGAATATGTTCCAGCTCCATCCTTGTAAACATGAAAGAGATAAAGTCTCCATCTTTTTTGAGGCTGCATAGTACTCCATGGTATACATATACCACAATTTATTAATCTATTCATGGGTTGATGGACACTTGGGCTTCTTCCATGACTTAGCAATTATGAATTGGGCTGCAATAAACATTCTGGTGCAAATATCTTTGTTATAAAGAGATTTTTTGGTCTTCTGGTCTATTATATACCTAGTAGAAGAATATTAGGATCCAATGGCAGGTCTATTTTTAGATCTCTAAATGATCTCCAAACATTTTTCCGAAAGGAACATAGTATTTTGCATTCCCACCAGCAGTACAAAAGTGTTCCCTTTTCTTTTTTATTTTGAGACAGGAGCCTCCAGCTATCCCCCTGGGTGAGTGCCATGACATCACCACTCACAGCAACCTCCAACTCCTTGGGCTCAAGCCAGTCTCCTGCCTCCACCTCCCAAGTAGCTGGGACCACAGGCACCTGCCACGATGCCTGGCTATTTTTTGGTTGTAGCCGTCATTGTTGTTTGGTGGGCCAGGCTGGATTCGAACCCGCCACCTTGGGTGTACATGGCTGGTGCCTTAGCCACTTGAGCCACAGGCGCAGAGCCAAAGTGTTCCCTTTTCTCCACATCCACACCAGCATCTCTGGTTTTGGGATTTTGTGATGTGGGCTAATCTTCCTGAAGTTAGATGATATGTCAAAGTGGTTTTGATCTGCATTTCTCTGATGATTAAGGATGATGAGCATTTTTTCATATGTCTGTAGGCCATGCGCCTGTCTTCTTCAGAGAAGTTTCTCTTCAAGTCCCTTGCCCACACTGAGATGGGATCACTTGTTCTTTTCTTGTTAATACATTTGAGTTCTCTGTGGATTCTAGTCATTAAACCTTTGTTGGAGACATACCTCTAAATATCTTCTCCCATTCTGAGGGCTGTCTGCTTGCTTTACTTACTGTGTTCTTGGCTGTACAGAGCTTTTAGTTTGATCAGATCCCAGTAATGTATTTTTGGTGTTGCTTCAATTGTCCAGGGGGTCCTCCTCATAAAATATTCACCCAGGCCGATTTTTTCAAGTGTTTTCCCTGCACTTTCTTCTAGTATTTTTATAGTTTCATGTATTAAGTTTAAATCTTTAATCCAGTGAGAGTCTATCTTAGTTAATGGTGAGAGATGTGAGTCCAGTTCAGTCTTCTATGGGTCACCAACCAGTTCACCCAGCACTATTTGTTAAATAGGGAATCTTTTCCTCATTGAACATTTTTAATTGTCTTGTCAAAGATCAAATAATGGTAAGTAGTTGGGTTCATCTCTTGGTTCTCTATTCTGTTCCATACATCTACCTCTCTGTTTTTGTGCCAGTACCATGCAGTTTTGATCACTATTGATTTATAGTATAATCTGAGGTCTGGTAGCGTGATTCCTCCTGCTTTGTTTTTATTTCTGAGTAATGTCTTGGCTATTGAAGGTTTTTTCTGATTCCATATAAAATGAATTATTTTTTTTGAGCTCTTTAAAGTATGACAGTGGAGCTTTAATAGGGATCACATTAAAATTGTATATTGCTTTGGGTAGTATGGACATTTTAACAATGTTGATTCTTCCCAGCCATGAGCATGGTATGTTTTTTCATTTGTTAACATTTTCAGCTATTTCTTTTCTTAGAGTTTCATAGTTCTCTTTGTAGAGATCTTTCACGTCCTTTGTTAAGTAAACTCCAAAATATTTCATCTTCTTTG
>CAUYTI010134146.1:0-14134 GCA_963575145.1 Galago senegalensis | reverse complement strand
CCCAGATCAAATAGGACGGAAGGGGAGAGACATGGAGGAGGCACACTGGCTCTTTACAGCCTCGGTGGGAAATTAGGGCATGTCTCTGGCAAATTGCAAAATGTCCACAAATTCCTTCCAGCCCTGTATGTATACCCTTTTACTCTGTGACTCTATTGGTCCTCCCATTAACAAAAATAAGCTATTTCTCCATCTTTTGAATATGTGCTTGGCCTTCCTTTGGCCAATGGGACTTTAAGAAACATAATGTAGGTGGCACCTGTGGCTCAGTGAGTAGGGTGTTGGCCCTAACCAAGGGTGCTGGCCATAACCGAGGGTGGTGGGTTCAAACCCAGCCCTGGCCAAACATAATGTAAGAGAGGCTTGGAGAGCACTTATGCATTGAAACGTGCCCCTTTCAGCTGTTTTGTGAAATGATAAATTCACCATGGGGTCAACCCTGAGTTAATCTATTTGGAGACACGTGGCATAGACTCCTCATTGCTTCAGCCAACAGCCAGCCCAGCAGACAGAAGGGATCATCAACAGGTGAGTAAGGCCTTCCTGGCTCAGCCAGGCCCTGGCTCACCTGCTGCCCAATGACCAAGCCCAGAGCCCAGGCAAGACAGACAGACCCACTCAGCTTAGCCAAGATCTGTTTGATGAACCAAAGGATTATGATCTGATGAACAGTCTGATTCATAAAATGCAAGTATATTTTCCCATTCTGATGATTGTCCACTTGCTTGGGTTGTTGTCTCCTTAGCAAAACAGAAACTATTCAGTTTAATAAAGTACCATTTCTTTATTTTTGCTGCTGTTGCAATTGGTGCTGAAGTCTTCATTGGTCTCCCCTCCGGCCAATATCTTAAAGTGTTTTCTCCCCATTTTCTACAAGGATTTTTATTGTTTCATGCCTTAGATTTAGACTTTTTTCTTTATCTTGAATCGATTTTCATGAGTGGTGAAAGGGGCAGGCCCAGTTTCAGTCTTTTACATGTGATTATCCAGTTCTCCCAGCATCACTTACTGAACAGGGATTTTTTTTTCCCCCAGTGTATGTTCCTGTTTGGTTTATCACAGATTATGTGGCTGTAAGATGTTAGGTTCATCTCATGGTTTTCTATTCAGTTCCAGGTGCCTATGTCTCTGTTTTTGTGCCAATACCAGGCCATTTTGATCACTATGGCCTTGTAGTACAACCTGAAATCTGGTAGGCTGCTGCCCTTGGCTTTGTTTTTATTACTAAGCATTGCCTTAGTTATACAGGTTTTCTTCTGGTTCCATACAAAATGAAGAATTTTTTTCCCAAATCTTGACAGTATGGTGTGTGGATTTTAATAGGGATTGCATTTAATCTGTAGATTGCTTTGAATAGTATAGACATTTTAATACTGTTTATTCTTCCTAGCCATGAACATGGTTTGTTTTTCCATTTGTTAATATCTTCCACTATTTCTTTTCTTAGGGTTTTCTTTATAGAGGTCCTTTAACTCTTTTGTTAGATATATTCTTAGGTATTTCATTTTCTTTGAAGCTATGGTGAAGGGAGTTGTGTCTTTAATTAGCCTCTCATCTTGGCTGTTATTGGTGTATACAAAGGCTACTGACTTGTGGACGTTGATTTTATATCCTGAGACATTACTGTATTTTTGATGACTTCCAGGAGTATTGTGATTGAGACTTTGGGGTTCTCTAAGTATAAGATCATATCGTCATCAGAGAGGGAGAGTTTGACCTCCTCTGCCCCTCATTTGGATGCCCCTCATTTCCTACTCTTGCCTGATCATATTGGCTAGAACTTCCAGCATAATGTTGAATAGTAGTGGTGACAGAGGACAAGCTTGTCTGGTTCCAGTTCTAAGTGGAAAAGCTTTGAATTTTATCCATTTAGTATAATATTAGCTGTGGGTTTGTTGTAGATGGCATTGATCAATTGAAGAAATGTGCCACCTATGCCTATACTCTTCAGGGTTCTAATTAGAAAAGGATGTTGAATTTTATCAAATGCTTTTTCTGCATTTATTAAGAGAGTCACATGGTCTTTGTTTTTGCTTCTGTTAATATAGTGAATTATGTTTATGGACTTGCATATGGTAAACCAGCCTGACATCCCTGGGATGAAACCTAGTTGATCATGATGTGTGACTGTTTTGATGAGAAGCTGTAGTCTACTGGCTAGGATTTTATTGAGAATTTTTGTGTCTATATTCATTTGTGAGATTGGTCTGAAGTTCTCCTTTTCAGTTGGGTATTTTCCTGGTTTTGGTATCAGGGTGAGGTTTGCTTCATGGATGTGTTGGGGAAGAGTTCTTTCTTCTCAATCTCTTAGAATAGTTTCTGTAGTATAAGTATAAACTCTTTTTTGAAGGTTTTATAGAATTCTGGTGTGAAGCCATCTGGACCAGGGCATTTTTTTGTTGGAAGTATATTTTATAGTTTGTTTGATCTCAGTGCTTAAAATTGATCTGTTCAGGAGAGCTATTTCTTCTTGGTTAAGTCTAGGGAGTATTGATCAACTTCCTCCACATTGTCAAATTTCTAGGCATAGAGTTTCTTGTAGTATTCAGAGATGATCTCTTGTATCTCTCTGGCATCTGTTGTTATTTCCCCTTTATCATTCCTGACTGAGGTTACTAGAGATTTTACTTTCTTGTTTCTAGTTAGACTGGCCAAAATTTTATCTATTTTATTTATTTTTTCAAAGAACCAACTTTTTGTTTCATTAATTTCCTGAATGATGTTTTTGTTTATTTTCAATTTCATTAATCTCTGATTTAATTTTGGTTATTTCTTTTCTTCTGCTGGGTTTGGCATTAGATTGTTCTTCTTTTTCCAATTCCATAAGATGGTTTACGAGATGTGCTCTCTTTCAGTTTTTGGAATGTAGGCATCTAAAGCAATACATTTTCTTTTAAAGGGATGTGTTAGCTGTACCCCACAGGTCTTGGTAACTTGTGTCTTCATAATTGTTATGTCTGAAGAATTTAGCTATTTCCTCTTTTATTTCTTCCTGAACCCAACTATCATTCAGCCTAAGGTTGCTTAATTCCCATGCCTTTCTGTGGGTCTGAATGTTTTTGTTGGTGTTGATTTCCACCTTTATTGCCTTGTGGTCTGAGAAGAGGCAAGGTATACTTTTTATTCCTGTAATTTTTCTGAGATTTGATTTGCATCCTAGGATGTGGCCTATTTTGGAGTCTGTGCCATGGGCTGATGAGAAAAATGTCTATTCTTTTGCTTTGGGATGGTGTGTTCTGTAAATGTCTACTAATCCCATTTGTTCTAGGGTTACATTTAAGTCCTTCTCGTCCCTTCCTTCCATTGTCTTTATCACCCATATTTTAAATTCCCTTTCTATCAAATCCATTAATTCTTTATAGGAGCAGTCTTCTGTAAAAACTGTCTCATGGTCCCTTTGCCTTGAGGAGTTGCTCTATTTTGGTTTTACATTGCACCTGAATTTTTCTTTTGGTTCCTCCTCATTTTTGCTTTCTTTTTATTCACCTCCTTGTGTTCCTTTTTCCTTCTCACTTCCTCCTTTCTTCACCCCTTGGTATGGAGCCAGAAGGCAGAGAAGGGTTAGAGCAAGCAGGGAGAAACGAGAGGAAATGAAAAAAAAAAAAGAGGAAATAAAGGAAGGAAAGAGTAAGAGAAAAGAAAAGGACAGAAAAAGAATAAAGGGGGCAGAAGAGGAATAACAGAAAAAAATATTGAAGAACAGGAGAGAGGAGGACAAGAAGGGAGGATGAGAGTGAGAGAAAAAATGGTGTCATTCAGCACCATGCGAAGGCCATGCCTATAGCTCAAGGATTTGAGGAGCTGGGCTGGGCGGGTTCCCCTAAATCAGGCTCTCCTTACCAGCCTGAACAGCCAGACTCTTCCTCTGCCAAAAGTAGGAAGAGAAGAAAAAGAAAAAAAAAAATCAATAAGGAAAAATTGAGTAAGGATGAAAAAGAAATAGAAAAGTTCTGCAGGTGATCCTGCTAATACTTTCTTCCTGGGGCCACCAGTAGAAAGTTATCCTGGCCTCCTTGAGCCAGACTACTGCTGTGGTCCACCTGCCAGACCACAGCTGTGTCACACCAGCAAAGAAAGGAAAAAAAAAAAGAAGTAATATTAAAATAAGAATAGATAAAGAAAACTAAAAATACCGTTGAATCAAATAAAGGAGAGGGAGGGAAGAAGAATAAAGAAAGAAGATCGACAACAAACAAAGAGAAAAGGGGGAGGTATTTTAGCTGATGCAGAAGCACTTTCTGTGGGAGAGATGAGAACAGTGGAAGAGTCTCTATCCACTGAGAGAGGCAGAGGAGTGAAACAGGGAGAGAGGATACATGAAGCTACAATTCTGTGGCCAAATAGGGGAGCCCTTGGTCTTGTGGAATATAAAAATGGAAGTCAGGAAAAGAACCAACCAAACAACTTAGCAAAAAACAAAACAGATTGAAACAAAATACAAAAAGCTCAAAAACCCTGATGTAAGCAACTTCAGCAAGCAATAGAGGAAGGAAAGAAAAAAATTAATGACAACAACGACAAGAAAGAAGAAAGAAAATACAAACACACACACACATATATAAACATATATAACACCTAGGAATCTGACTTTAGTAGGAATATATTTATGTTGCAATATACTGCCTGGACACCAGGTGGCGCTGTGAATTTAGGGGGATGGACAACACCTCTCTGGTTCCCAGGCTTATACCTGTTTCCCAGCTTAATTGTTCCTGGTGATTGCCTGCTCAGTCCTCAGACCCCACTGATTTGGGATCCCACAGCTCTCCAAAATTCTTCATAGACAGGTCTCACAGTTTCCGCTGACAACAATTCCGTGGAGTGCAGGAGTCCCTGGGCCTGTCACAAGTGGAGGTCCACTCCCAGCAGGTGGAACTCAGCCCGCCCTGCCTTAGAGACCTGCCCTCAGGACCTTCTGGCAACCTTTGCGACAATAGCCGTCCCCTGTCCGGGGGAATCTCACCCACCTGCAAACCGAGGCAGAACCACTCCAGACAGCCTCCCATCTGGCCACCAAGCACTGCTCGGGAGTGCACACACCTCCAGTCTTTCCACTGAACGCCTAGCTTCCCCCAAGAACCAGAAACTGCGAAAGTCTTCGGCTGGGACCTCTGTGGGGGGCTGGCGGGGGAGGAGAGAGCTGGCCACCCACCACAGCCAGGGCGGGCTCGCAGAAACTTGCCTGGTGTGTCACATCTCCACAGCTCTGGCTTGCACACTGAATCCAGCAGCCCACCATTGGCTGCCCACCCTGAGCCACAGCTCCACACACATTCTCCAGGCCAGGCATGACCTGGCTCTCTCCCCTCACCAGTTGCTAAGCGTCCTCCCCATCTGCCATCATGCTTTGCCTCTAGTTTTTCATTTTTATTCAGAATATGACTTTGCAAATTTCTATTTGTCCTGAATGCAGCAGCCTGTTAACTCTGGACCCATGTTTGCATAACTGCATTTGTGCAGAGCAGCTACCCTTCCTTAAGGCTGCTAAGCCCTGGAATTGACACCACAGTCTTCATACCTGAGCCCATGTGGGGAATGCCCTATCTCCTGGGGGGGGGTGTGACACGGGAGAGGCTACACGACTGACTCCACGTGTTGTCAGAAGACTCCTGTGTGCAGTAAGCCAGTGACCACAGACAAATTGTTTAGAACAATTCCTGGCACGTGATAAGTAGTTTATAAAATCATTAGCTATTATGATTATTCAGCTTCTACATCAAATGTGGGAGTTTATCCCAGTCCCCAGACCACCTTTGTCTGGACGCTGACTCTGAACCCCAAGGATTTTCCTTAAACAAGCATGGAAAAGAGGAGGCAGCGAGGAGGCCTTTTCTAGAGGTTGAGTTCTGCTGATGCCTAGAACCTGCCCCAGATTTTAGTTCTCTGACGCAGAAGAGAAAGGGAGGGGGAAGTCCTGAGGTTCATAGTAGAGAGTGGGGTTCAGGCCCATTCCTGCCACTTGTGCACCACCTTTGTGTGTCGTTGGGCAAGTTGCATCTTTCTTCTGAAACTCAGGTTTTCACCGGCACCATAGGATGCAGTTGCTGTGGGGAGAAGGAACACCTGGAGATTTCAGATCCAGGCAGACTGGCCAAGGACGGGCAAGCCTGAGGACCCAGGTAGCCATGCCAGAGTCACCTGGACTCCCTCAGAGAATGGACAGTAGATGAAGGCCAGAGCCCAGCATCTAGAAATGGGGCACAAGGACCAAAAGGGACAGGCAACTGAGAAGCTTGTGTTCAGATGCTTGCCCCAAAGCTGCCCCACCAGCGTCCTCAGAGGCTGGGTTCTGAGAACACCACACGCCCCAAGGCTGGCTTATCCTTCCCAGGCCCTCTAGAGTTACCCAGGCCTCTCCAGTCTGCCCAGTGTCTGCTCTGACCCTCTCAGCCCCTTAGACATTCTTCTGTTCCTCCTTCCATCGCAAGTTCAGACATTTGGCTGTCCTGGGCAGGAGGGCAGTCCCACTTACATTCATGCCCAGTTGTGACACCTGTTTCTGGTTTGGGGGTTTGTACTTCTGAGAGGCAGTGCCAAGGAGCGGATGGAGCATGACCAGCAGAGGAACAAGAGGCTGAGTTTTGGTGTAAGTTGTCTCACTTATTAGCTACAAATGGCTTTGGGCAAGTGCTGGGAGAATGGGGACTGAAGACCCCATTCTTGGCAAAGGAAAGCACCCCCTGAAGAAGAGGAAAACTAAATGTACGCTGAGTGATTGGAACAAGGAAAAGCCAGCTAGTTCACATTGAAGCCAGACATTGCTAGCAAGCTTCTTGCCTTTTCTGAAATTCTAGCCTGTTGGGGATACAGCTTACAAATGCCCTGCTGGGTCTATAAGCACTTGGAGGAGAGTAATGGTCATAGAAGAGGCTATGACAAGTCCTAAGAAAAGATGCATCTTCTCGGGCATTTTCTGCCCATTAAACAGGCAAAGCAGATCCCCATTGTGGAGATTTGGATTTGCCTGGGCAGAGACCAAGGGAGTAGCTTGAGCCTTGAGATATGGGCAGAAGAGCTTATATTCCTTATTGCAGAGGAAAATCCTCTATGGTGGTGATGGGAGGAAAATGCCTCCCTCCCACTGATCCCTCAGAAGAGATTAACACAGGTGGCCTTTTACACTGATGGCATTTTATTCCACAGAGAACTAGTGGAGCTTAACGCCTCCCTAGAAATCTGTGTGTGCCCTCAAGCAGGAGGCTCTCCCAATACAAGGCTCAGATTTTAGACTTCTGAAGGCCAACCATAAGGTTAATAATAACAATAGGAGCTGATATGATCAATTGGAGAAACTGTTGACATCTTTGTTCCCTCCCTCATCTGACCCTCTGGGCAAACAGACTCCAATAAAATCAGAGTGGAGCAAACACTCTGGGCCATTGCCAGGATCCCACAATGGGCAATGGACCCCTGGCTCCCACTTTTAATTCTACTCTATGTCTCTTGTCTTTCTTTACCATTGTTCTAACTCTATATTTCTTGGGTCGATCACCGCCAGTTTCCACAGGCCTCAGCTGAAGCTGCTCTCGGGGAGGGACCCTGATAGTGTGTCCCCCCCATGTGTTTGTAACACAGGCTTTAGGCAAAGCCTACGAAGCCAAGGAAACCTTCTTAATGAAGTGGGAAGGCCAGCATGGGCATTGGGAAATGCTTGGACCTTGCTCTGTCGGCCATCTATGGCCGTTTAAAAACAGGACAGTGGCAAGATATAAGAAAGTATGTTCTAGAAAGATCACTCAGGGGGGCAGAAGAGACTGGATGGGATTATACCAGTGGACAAGAGAGGCTGTGGACTTGTAGTACCTGGGCGTTTCTGGGGAGGACAGAATGGCAGGGTGGAGATACCTTGTAGGTGACTCATCCTTAAAGGTCATGTAGAATTGAAAGGGACTCATGCTGCTGGGTGCCTGGGTGGTGGGACTGTGGGGAGGAAGTGGGCACAGGGATCTGACATTCAGTGATAGGTCTGGGCCATTGCAATTTTGAGATTCCCCAGGGGCACTGTTGCCAAGGAAGCTGCGGGCATGGGTGAGGTCAGTAGGGGAGCGGAGGGGAGAGTGAAGGTCCTGAGATAAGAATAGAAATGTAGGTGACAGCAATGTTATGGACCTGAAAAGGAAAAGTTACCAAATAAGGCCGAGAAGATGGAGGGAGACAAGATGGAGTATTTTGTCAGCAGTGGGAGGGCCGAAATCCCCTGGGAGGTAGAGAACAGCAAAACTCATGATGCGGCAATTGGCTTGACCACCGTCAAGAGTATTCTGCTGTTTCGCACTGTGCGTGGATCTTATTAAGTACTCTCTCAGGCTCCCCCATTTCTATGCCTCTGAGCACCACTGGACCGTCCCTGGTATCCCAAATGGTCTTCTCTTTGTTGAAAATTGGGGACCTGTCACTTAGCACAGACAGTGGTCCCTGAGAAAACGGAGTATGCTAAACTGTACATGGAGCGAACGGGAGCAGAAAGGCTGAGAACCTACCACTGGCTTCTGACCAGGGAACCTGCTTTTGGGTACCCTGTCCTTTGTTGAAAACAATTAATCTGTAAATAGTTTATTCAGGTTGAAAATGCTGCCAGCGACCCTTTGGAAACAGATACAACATCTTTAAGAGATTGCAAAGGTAAATCTTATTGTCTGGGGGGAGTGACTTCTGTGGTTATTCCCTTTATTGCTCTGCGAATGTGATGGCATTACTCAGTTTAATAAATCCTAGTGTATCTCTCCGTCCATGTAGGCTGATACAAATATCTCCAGTTGTGTTATGTCACATCACCACCTTTGTACAGCTACACCAGGCCCTGATGACTGGGGTCTGATAAATGCAAAACCTCATTTGGTTTGTGAGTGATTGAGCGCTAACACTGTTTAGATTTCTTAATATACTTGTATTAGCATGAATAAGTAATGAGCATGCCAGGCTTTTTTGAATATTTGATTGTATCTTTGTAATGGATTTGTGTCTCTCTCTTTGTGCTAATGTCATTGTAACTTTGTTGGTGTCATAACTCCAAGCCAAGGCAATTGATCTTTATCACCCATCTTGAGTCAATCACTCTCTTCTTGCAGGATGGCAGCAGGTCTGCTTTGCTTATTTTGCATATATTTTTTTTTGGGGGGGGGGGTTACAGGTGTTGGTAACCACCCTGTCCCAGGAAATTCCTGTGTTGCCTGTGAAGAGCAGAATCTAAACTTCCAAGTAAAATGAGGTTGAAATGAGGTTAACAAATGCCTTCACATAAACCGCCAAATCTGAGGCCTGGCCAAACTCTTACCCATCAAAGCCCCACCAATTTCTTCATTGTGGCAGGGTTGATGGGACTTCTAGTGTGTAAGCAGCTTCCATACACCAGAGGTCCCGAGGCACAGAGAACCCTTTCCTCGGGCCTGGAAACTATCTGCAGCATTAACAAAAGCTTCACTAAGGGCTTTCTTGCCTGATGTGAGCAGAGAACAAAGAGCTTGTCTTTACACGCAGTAGCCAAATCTTTTCTGCCTGTAGGAGTTATCCTCTTAAGGAAGATTAATTTCTTAGACATGTTAGTAATTGACTTTCCAGTTCAAACCCCTAGCAAGCCACTTCACCTGCCACAGGCCTGAATCCATATGTAAATGTGGCTACCAGGATTAGCGGTTCCCTGGGTCCCTACCTAAAATGTGATACAGTAGCACCCTGACCTCACAAGGTGGAGAGCGTCCTCCAGGAATAACCAGTTTGAATTCAGGAGAAGCCGTGAACACACCTGAAGTGCGGACCTGCCTGTGTCTCTGCTGCCTTGGTAAGTCATTAGCTAAGTAGGGGCTGTGTCTTGAACAGACTCCATTAGTGAAGATGAGGGCATAACAACATATTTGGCTGGGTGTTGTGGCTCACGCCTGTAACCCTGGCACTCTGTGAGGCTGAGGCAGGTGGACTGCTTGAGCTCAGGAGTTTGAGACCAGCCTGAACATGAGCAAGACCCCATCTCTGCCAAAAATAGAAAAATTATCCCTGTGTTATGGCAGGTCCCTGTAGTCCCAGCTACTTGGGAGGCTGAGGCAGGTGGATCACTTGAGCCCAAGAGTTTGAGGTTGCTGTGAGCTGTGAGGCCGCTGCACACTCTAACCCAGGGCTACAGAGTGAGACTCTGTCTCAAAACACACGCACACCCAAACTATGGGGTTTTCCCGTCTTCCATTTCATAGCAAAAATTCCAGGCAGACATGGTAATTTCTTTTCTTTTTACATTTTTTCAGTTAAAATTTTTTTCTTCCCCAGAGACAGGGTGTCATCCTGTCACCCAGGCCGGGTTCTGATCACAGGTCACAGCAGGAACTCCTGAGCTCAAGCAATTTTCCTTCCTTAGCCTCCTGAGTAGCTGGGACTATAGGTACATGTTACCACACTTGGATAATTTTTCAAAAATTTTATACTATTTTTGATAGACACAAATCTCACCATTGTTCCTCAGTCTAGCCTTGAACTCCTGGGCTCAAGTGATCCTCCTTCCTCCGCCTCCCAAAGTGCTGGGATTCCAGGTGTGAACCACTGCATCCCCCCCCAACAGGAATGATACTTCCATGAACAGACAACGGTAACGTGTCCACAGGGTATCTGATAAATAAATAATAACGATCACTATTACAGTGATAGTTAAACTTGATTTCAGTTTGTGAATGATTTTTTTATATGCTAATATTTTTTATTTTTAGCTATAGTGGATACAAATAGGATAAATAATGTTATGAATAGTTTTGGTCCTTTTGTTTTGTTTCTTCTACAATTACCCTGCCCTGCCCTAGCTCTTAGCACCCCCATCCAGGACTTCCCCTCCCACTGGCCTTTCCTTATTAATCAGCTGCTCACAAGAGTTTCCCATGTGCCGTCAGCCTCTGTTCCCCCATCTCCTATTTGCTGCTCAGACCATAGTAACTTGACTTCTGTGCCCAGCCCTGTTTCGTTCTATTTTACGAAGGCACCAGGGATCAGAAGACCACTGGGTCTCAGGATTTCTGCTCTGCTCTCCCTCCCCTGTGGACCTGCAGTGTGTGGCCTGGCCTCACCTCCTCAAAGCTCTCTGAGTTTTGGCCTTTGGGATCCACTATCTCCTTCTTTCCCCTCCTGGGCCCCTAGGCATGTGCAGCTCTCCCTTTCTCACTCAGCATGTTCCCCTCCGGATGTCCTCCTCTGCTCTCTGGGCTACGCCTACCCCCAAATTTATATGCTGCTAACTCCCAGTGCTATAGAATGTGAGTGTATTTAGAAATAGATAGGGCCTTTAACAGTGATTAAAGTAAAATGCGGCATTTGGGGTGGGCCTTATCCAGCCTGGCTGGTGTCCTTAGAAGAGGAAATTTGGACTCTCAGAGAGGCACCAGGGATGGGTGAACACAGGGGAAGGACCAGTTGAGGACACTGCCAGAAGGTTGCTGTCTGCAGGCCAAGGACAGAGGCCTCAGAGGAAACCTTGACCTTGAACTTCTCACCTCCACAACTGTAAGAAATACAGTTGTCTTGTGTAAGGCCCCTCCCATGCCCAAGTCTCTGGTGTTTCCTCGTGGCAGCCCTGGCAAAATGATGCACCTGCCCTCTGTGCTTTCAGGCTGAGGAAGGCCTGGGAATCACAAGTGTCTTTCTTGGACTCTTGCCCTGAGTATTGGTGACCTGCTCAATATCTAAGAGACTGAGTCTAGGGTAATTTTTGTTCTTTTTCAAGACAGGGCAAATGTGGACAGTAGGATCCAGTGGGAAGGAGGAGGTTGAAGCTATTGAGGTGAGGGAAGCAGCTGGGTATCTGGAGAGGTGAGCAAGGTTAGCAGTTTGGGCTGGTGAAGTAGAAAACACCTCTCTCTCTCTCTCTCTCTCTCTCTCTCTCTCTAGCACAGGGGCTTCTGCTTAGATTGAATCTGTTGGTGATGAGGATATAAAAAAGTGTTTGGAATTTCCCCAAGTTTTCCACTTCACAGCAGATGTCCTGGCACGGCTGTACACCTACACAGAATCAAGGTGACAGGTGATGGCTCACTCAGATCACTGCAGAAAGGTGGAAAGCCTTAGTCGGCTGCCTTTGCTGTTTCCAGGAGTTAGGCTGGGGTCTGCAGAACCATATGGAAAACGTGTGGTCACTATGGGGGTCTGGCTAGAGAATTCACAAGCGCCCACTGCGGGGAGGCCTTGAGTGAGGCAGGCTGGCCTTGGATTTAAGGCCATGATGGGGTAGTGGAGCCCCAGTGTCAAGGGAGTGCAGTATCCCAGGCTGGGTTCCAGGGAAAGTCTCTGGGATCAGAGTGAACCAGCTTTAACTTCCCTGCTCAAGATGGGGGTTAACAGAGCCCCCACCTGGGAAGGGGCTTAGTCATCGGAGGTCCTAGGAGGGAAAATAAGACATAGAGGGGCTCAGGGAGGTGCGGAGGTGAACAGTAATCAGACTTCGGCCAGGGAAGGGGCAAACAGTCTCAAACCAGAGGGGGGATTAGTGAATGACACAATCCAAGGAGAAACTCACAGCAGTTCTAGGAAAAGAACAGGCCAAGAGTGAAATTCAGCAGGGCCATCCTTCTCTGAACCCTCCAGTTCTCAGGCCCCGGAGGAGGGGGGAACCCCCACCTTCCACTCAGATCGGTGGGTGGATCCCAGTGGAGCCTGAATGCCACTTCCCAAAAGTGACAGGGCCCAGAAGTCTCCCTTTATTTCCCCCTCCAACCACATGCTGAATTTTTTTGAGTAAAAGATTCAAGGATCTTTCGAGGCCAACGGGACACAGTACATGCATATTTCATTAAAGAAAAAATACCCCACATAATGACATGACACAAGCTGGTGTCATCACCCCTGCTTTCTGCTTGGGGTGGGAATACCTTTCCGGCTATTTTCATTTTTTGTCATGTAAATGCATGGGTCACCTGATCTCTGGTGTCACCCAGTTCTCCTTTTCTGAATAGTTTTTCCTTCTGGTGCAGCTGTATAGAACAAACACACTCACAACCACACGTGCACACACACCCCATAGCCAGATGCATCCTGACTTCTCTCCTTTGCTGAAATCAGACCTGTCATATGAGGATGAGGAAAAAAATGTGTTAAAAAACACCCTCCCATTTGCGTGTCCCCGTCTCCCCCAACCATCAGCAGAGCTGAATGCCTGTAGCAAGCCAACTGCTCTGTAGATTCCGTCCTGATTATTAAGCACGGAATGTGAAAAGCTAAGCATATAGAGGAAAGAGTTATCCTCCAGTTTATGTGAAGTCAGCAGTGAAAATAAAAATTGTGGCAGGCACATAGACGTTTATTTGCTTTACCTATAGTCACACGGCACAGCTTTGTCTTCTGCGCCAAAGTTTTTATTTTTTTCCGAGCAATGACAATGGATTATTTCTGTAAGCAAGTGCTCTATCCATTATTAAATTGGTTATTCAAATCTCATTTAAAAAAAAAAAGAAGCCAGATGGCAATTTTCCATTATTTGTTGCTACTGACAACCACCAACCCTAAACTGAAAGATTTTCCTTTTTTTCTTTCTTTTTTTTTCCCCCTTTCTACTGGCTGAGAAGCCGGTTGCATTTCCGTATAGACCAAAGGTAGATCCCATATTGGAAACAAATAGCCAATTACCAAACGCGATTGTCGTTATTGATTATTTTGGAGTCATCTTTGCATTGACAGAGCTGTTGTTCTTTTGATGACTCCATAATTAACTTATCTATATTCAGGCACAACTTTGCTCCCTGCAGTCACTCCGATGTGAGCATTATTGTTGTTACTTAGTTGTCATGACAGCAAGAAACATGTTTTTACATGTCCGGCATCCGGTTATTTTAAGACCCTAATAAGTATGCCTTGCTAATGAATCAGGGGAATGGTGATCCTGCAAAATTATTAGTATTTTTTTAATTCTAAGAGAGGCCTAAAATCTAAATGCGGGATAATTGTTTGCACTTGTGATGATCCCGGAGCGTGCTTCTTTCATGCTGCACTCTTACCTTCCCACTACACGGAGGACCCCCCCACCTGTGTGTGAAGGACCCACCCACCTGTGTGTGAAGGCCCGCCCGGCCGGGGGGGGGGGGGGGGCCCCCGCGCGTGGTGGGGGTGGGGCCCGGGGGCGGGGGGGGGGGGGGCGGGGGGGGGGGGGGGGGGGGGGGCGGGGGTGCGGGGG
>CAUYTI010134144.1:0-44309 GCA_963575145.1 Galago senegalensis | reverse complement strand
AATTAGGGAAGAAAAGGCGATCAAGAGTATCCATATAGGGTCAGAAGAGATTAAACTTTCACTCTTCGCAGATGATATGATTGTATACCTGGAAAACACCAGGGATTCTACTACAAAATTCTTAGAAGTGATAAAGGAATACAACAGCGTCTCAGGTTACAAAATAAACACTCATAAATCGGTAGCCATTATATATACTAACAGTCAAGCTGAAAAAATAATCAAGGACTCTATTATGTTCACAGTAGTGCCAAAGATGAAATATTTGGGAGTTTACCTAACAAAGGACGTGAAAGACCTCTATAAAGAGAACTATGAAACTCTAAGAAAAGAAATAGCTGAAAATGTTAACAAATGGAAAAATATACCATGCTCATGGCTGGGAAGAATCAACATTGTTAAAATGTCCATACTACCCAAAGAAATATACAATTTCAATGCAATCCCTATTAAAGCACCACTGTCATTCTTTAAAGACCTCAATAGAATAATACTTTATTTTATATGGAATCAGAAAAAAACCTCGAATAGCCAAGACATTACTCAGAAATAAAAACAAAGCAGGAGGAATCACACTACCACACCTCAGAGTATACTATAAATTGAGAGTGATCAAAGCATCATCGAACTGGCACAAAAACTGAGAGGTAGCTATATGGAAGAGAATAGAGAACCAAGAGATGAACCCATCTACGTACTGTCATTTGATCTTCAATAAGCCAATCAAAAACATTTAGTGGGGAAAATTTAACAAATGGTGCTGGGTGAACTGGCTGGAGACCTATAGAAGACTGAAACTGAACTCCCACCTTTCACCATTAACAAAGATAGACTCTCACTGGATAAAAGACTTAAACTTAAGACAGGAAACTATTAACATCCTAGAAGAAATTGCAGGGAAAACACTTGAAGAAATTGGCCTGGGAGAATATTTTATGAGGAGGACTCCCCCAGGCAATTGAAGACACCAAAAATACATCACTGGGATCTGATCAAACTAAAAAGCTTCTGCACAGCTAAGAACACAGTATGTAAAGCAAGTAGATAGCCCTCAGAATGGGAGAAGACATTTGCAAGTTATGTCTCTGACAAAACTTTAATAACAATAACCAGAATCCACATAGAACCCAAACATATTAGCAAGAAAAGGACAAGTGATTCCATCTCAGTGTGGGCAAGAAATTTGAAAAGAAACTTCTCTGAAGAAGACATGTAGGCACACAGCTTACAGACAAATTTAAAAAATGCTTATCATCCTTAATCATCAGAGAACTGCAAATCAGAACTACTTTGAGATATCATCTAACTCCAGTAAGATGAGCCCACATCACAAAATCTCAAAACCATAGATGTTGGTGTGGATGTGGAGAAAAGGGAACACTTCTGCACTGCTGGTGGTAATGCAAACTAATACATTGCTTTTAGAAAAATGTTTGGAGATCACTTAGGGATCTAAAAATAGACTTGCCATTCGATCTTTCAATTTCTCTACTAGGTATCTATCCAGAAGACCAAAAATCACACTATAACAAAGATATTTGCACCAGAATGTTTATTGCAGCCCAATTCATAATTGCTGTATCATGGAAGAACCCCAAATGCCCATCAATCCATGATAGGTTGATATTATGCAGCCTTAAAGAAAGATGGAGACTTTACCTCTTACATGTTTACATGGATGGAGCGAAACATATTCTTCTTAGCAAAGTATCTCAAGAATGGGAGAAAAAGTATCCAATGTACTCAGTCTTACTATGAAACCAATTTATAGCTTTCTTATGAAAGCTATAACCCAATTATAGTCCAAGAATATGAGGAAAGGGGAGAGGGAGGGAAGGGGAAGGGAGAGGATAGGTGAAGGGAAAGTAATTGGTGGGGCCACACCTATGGTGCATTTTACAAGGGCACATGTTTAATCTAGTAAGTGTAGAATATAAATGTCTTCACACAATAACTAAGAAAATGCAGTGAAGGCTATGTTAACCAGTTTGATGAAAGTATTTCAAATTGTATATAAAATCAGCATATTGTACCCCGTAATTGCATTATTCTACACAGCTATGATTTAATTAAAAAATAAAAAATAATAAAAACTATTGTTTTATTTTCTTGATTAGCTTAAAAATAAAATAAATAAAATATTTTGCATTTAAGTATAAAAGATTATGCACATACTATAGATTGCTTTGCAAATATCTTTGCATTCTTTTTACACTTAAAAGAATTACACTTAAAGCTGAAAATCATGAGTACTCCCTTATATTAGGGGCTTACACAAAACAAGAGAAATTCCAGTCGGCAGATCCACGAAAAGGATCTTGACTCTATATCAATATACTTAGGGATAAATTTATAGTTAGACATTTTATTAAAATCATTTTGAAGTGTATATACTTGGAAAAATCATTTTAATTAACTGGCCAAACATTAGCCTTGATTATTTTGGAAAAGAAGTCATCCATGCATTTATTTCTATTAAATTTTCTCTGCCCTTGTACATATTTCATTAAAAATAGGATATTCTCATACACACAGTTTGCATAATGTTTCCTTAAAGTTAAACTGCTGGGAGTCAAGTACTGCTCACCACAGAGTGCTGAATGAGATAAGAGTTTACCTTCTATTTGGTAAATGGAAGAAATGAGTAAAGAAAGAAAGAAATTGGGATAAAAGGATAGAAAGTGATTAGGAGTGACGGAAGCTCTTCAGGTGAGGTTATGGGAGGATACGGTATGTAGGATGCCTCCTAAATGATGAGAAATAAGTAGCCACGCAAAGATTTATCAGAAAGGCATCCTCAGCAGAAAGAACAGCAAGTGAAAATACCTTGGATGGAAACAAGAAAGGTACATGGGAGGGAAAGAAAGAACTTTGGGGTGAACAAGTTTATTTGAATTTATTTCATAGTTTAGGGACAAAATAATCAAGGGTACTCTTTCTGATGCATTATATTTGAATTGTCTATTAGATATTCAGTGAAAATATTTTCTGTTCTTTCAACACTACTAATGTACTCTGTGTTCATTTAAAAATAACTGGCACAGAATAAGCACCAAGTCAATATTGGTCAAATGAAGGGAAAAATTATGTGGGAATAGATGCTTTTGAGATGGATAATGTTTCATGAATTTGAACACAAGTAAATTTACAATTCTACTGTAAATTTGTGAGTCAACAGTATATAAATGATATTCAAAGCCAATGGCCTAGATTAGGTCATCCAGGGACACAGTCTGGCTGGATAGAGAAAAGAAGTACCAAGAAATGACCTTACAAATCAAAAATAAATAAATAAAAGAGAGAGAAACAAAGGTGTGTGAGGAGAGGCATGCACTGAAGTGCAAAGGAAATGAAGAGAGTGTGGTTTCAGTGATATCGAGAGCAGAAAGTGTTTCAAGAAAGAGGGTTCAATTGTGTAAAATCAAGCTTCTAAAACTGGTTAAGTAAGGTAGGAAAGAAAACTTGTCATTTTGACTTGACAATAAAGAGTCGTTAGTGGCCTCAATAAAATTATCCTGGAGTGCTTGGGACAAAAATTGAGCTGCAGTGTATGGAGAGAGCGTGAGGTGAGGAGAAGGAAGCATCCAGTTCAATCAGCTGTGGTTGGGGTTTCAATTTCATATATCTTAGAAATGAACCTGAAGAGGTACATGAAATTAAAGGAAGTTGTTCTTTCAAACAAAATTTAGATGATTAAGGCATTTTTTATACTGGTGTGAATATTCCAGTAGTAAGGGGAAAATTCATGATATAAGAAAGAGTAGACACATTTGCAAAACTGAAATCCAAGGAAGGTACACCTAGAAGGAGTTAGCCTTAGAAGCAGAGATTTAACTTTCACAGTGTAAAAGAGAAAAGAGTATGGAATTCGGTGCAGATGAATTTGGTTGGGTAAATGAGTAGTTCTTGCCTGATTTTCTCCATTTCTTTAGTGAAATATGCAGTAAGTATACTAACAGGTATGGAGTTGAGTTGAGAGTTTAGGAATAGGAAATAGCAGTGAGATTATCTTTTTATAAAGTGGGAAAGTGGGTGTTCAAGGAGAGACAGAACATTGTCTATATGGGTTGATGGCCAAATTGAGACTTTGGGCCATAAATGTTCAGTGAGTTTAGCTAGCAGCATCCTGCCACCCAGGGAAGGGCAGTGAGTCAGCAAATAGAGCTGTTTAATGAGTTTAATCGCTCTATTATTTCTAACTGGGGTGGAGAACAAAAGGGAAAAGAGTTGTGGGCATTTATAAGCAAATAATCATAATATGGCACAATAGAAGATAGATACTCAAGCAAACCAGCAAAAAAAAGAGCAAACAAGCCCATTAAAATCTGGGCAAGAGACATGAACAGAATCTTTTCTCACGAGGACATATGAATAGCCAACAAACTCATGAAAATAGGCTCATCATCTCTAATTATTAAAAAATGCAAATAAAAACTACTTTGAGCTATCACCTAACCCCAGTGAAATGGCCTACATCACAAGTTCAAAAACAACGGATGCTGGCATGGATGTGAAGAGAAGGGAACACTCCTGCACTGTTGGTGAGACTGTAAACTAGTACAGCCTTTATGGAAAGAAGTATGGACAGTCCTCAAAGAACTAAAAGGGGACTTTCCATTTGATTCTGCAATCCCATTACTAGGTATCTGCCAAAAAGAAAAAAAGTCATTTTACCATAAGGACATCTGCACTCAAATGTCTAAAGCTGGCCAATTTACAAATGCAAAGATACGGAAACAGCTCAAATACCCTTTGACACGTGAATAGATTAATAAACTGTGGGTATATATACTGTGGAATACTATTTATCTTTAAAAGAGATGGAGATTTTATATCCTTTGTTATCACTTGGATGGATTTGGAGAACACTCTTCTGAGGAAAGTATCACCAGAATGAAAAGACAGGCATCTCGTATACTCAGTACTAATTGGAAACTTGTAGATTAACAACAGTGTGCTCACATGAGAGAGAGTTTAGTTTCTTTCTTAATTGAATCTGAGAAGGGGAGGCCACAGGAATAATGTGCAATACACGGCACACTTCTTGAATTAGGAACATAGCTACAACTTAGACTTTGCCTTACAAATGGAGCAATGTAGCCTAATTGTATGCACTCCCATATTAATAGGATATGAAAGGAAAAGATAAGTAGGAAGTGAGGGAAGGTGGGAGGAGGTGTCAGGCAGTGAAGATATGGATTGAAGGTCCCCCCTGGGATGACAGTAAGTAGAGGAGGTCATTGTAGTTGTTGACCTCAGTGGGTTCCATGAGTCACCGGGCTGGAGATTAGGGGTTGTAATCATTGTGAACTACATGAGAACTACTGGGTGAAAATACAGATACAATTAAAGTTCTAATATATAATTCTAAATTGTCTTCCAAAATCGCTGTACTAACTTACACTTTACCCAAAAGTATATCATCTGATTTTCACTACACATTTTTAAATCAATAATAATTCTCAGAGGCTGAGTACAGTGCATCATGCCTATAATCCTGTACTTTGTAAGTCTCAGGCAGGAGGAATACTTGGGGCTACAAGTTCAACACCAGTCCCAGCAAGAGCAATTCCCCGTTACTACAAAAAATAGAAAAGCTTAGTCAGGAATGGTGGCACACACCTGTAGTTCCAACTACTTGGGAGGGTGAAGCAAGAGGATCGCTCAAGCCCAAGAGTGTGCGGTTGCAGTGAGCTGTAATGATGCCATAACACTCTAGCCTGGTCAACAGAGTGAGACTTTGTCTCCAAAAATGAGAATAATAATACTTAGGAAATTATTTCAACTGTGTTTAAAAGCTTATACAGAATTGAATCTTGTTGTTTTGTGTACTTGGCATTTTTCAGAGCATAGTATGCTCCCTCCTAATAAAAAGAAAAAGCCATACAGTGAAGGTAATAATAATAAAAGAGGTTCTGTAAGTAAAACAAGTTTTGTGGCATTTTAAAGACAATTTTGATATTTTACTCTATGTAACTTCTTCACATTTCAAAGACATTGCTTTATTATAACTAAGTAAGGAACATCGACTTCTTTAACTTCATTTTAAATCATTAAGATTCTGTCAACAGCTAAAATTGATAATAATTATAAATTGCACCTTATTTTCACATATTCCTAAAGGTTAGAATATGGACTTTCAAAGAATTATGTCTCCTACATTTAAACTTGGACTATATTTCGCTTAATTTGGCTCTTGGAAGCAAGATCTTGGCATTAAATGGTATAATAAAAGCTGAAACATTTTCACTTTTCTTAAGAAGCATAGCCTTGCCTTGCTCACTCAATAAAGCAATACTACTCCATTTGGCTTAATTAGTTTTTGCTTGTTTGTTTGTTTTGCCATATTAGTCTATGTGGTAATCCTTTTCTGCTATGAAACATATAGTAAGTTTTTTGAAAATACTAAGAAATTGTTATATTTATTGCAAAAATTCAGGTATACTTCATTACTTACCATCATGAGATAGCAGTGTTATGGTAGAGGGAACAGCCACATCTCTATGAAGAGTATTCATGTTTCAAATACTGGCTGAAATTAAGGAAAACATTAAGTTTGGTAAAAATATGCCAAATATTATGGAAAATGAAACTAGCAGTGGTTAATGCACTCAAATCTGCTGTTTTAATATGCTAGCAATGTAAAACAGCAATCATTTATAATTGCCATCAAGTGACAAAGTTAAGTGTGATAAAAACATTTTGCATACTAATTAATTTCTTCATGTCATTGACACTTTAACTTTCAAATGTTGAATATATAATTCTTTAAGCCACATTGTTTCTGCTTCTTTAATTACCTATTTAAAATAAATTCTTTAAGAAGTATAATAATAAAAACTAGATCAACAGTGTTAGAAAACATGTAAGGAGACATGGAGAATTTTAATCTTTTTGTTGGTATCGGGTTCAATATTTTGCCTTTATCAAAGTGCACCCACAAGAACACAGCTGGGCAGAATATCCTTCTGTGATCTTTGGTAGCTCTGTATGGCCCCATAAGTGACTCAGCTACAAATCAATGAATATGCTTCAGGCTTTGATTTTTGTTTTTAGTTCAAAGATGAACATCGTGAGGGCTTCACCTAGAGAGATGTTTCAGATCTCTGTAGTGAAAGCTGAAGTTTCTTGTCTTTGTTGTAAAAAATAAATTGCTAATGCATATAACATTTTTTTAAAAACTACATCTTTTTTCAATATATTAGAGACTATTAATCCTATATTAGAGGTTATTAACCTTAGGATTAAGAGTTTTTAATATAGTCTTTACATAGGGATTATAAAATTAAATTCAAATAGCTGCCACCACCCACGAAAAACCATATATCACCCCAAGACACGTCTGTTGTTACCACTTCTTGGCCTTTTGGACAACATCAAGTCTAAGACATGTCTGCTGGCATAGTTGTAATTAAAAAAATTTATCTTCCCATTTGTTGTCTATTTACAAATATGTACCTATACTATGCACAACATTGATTACTTTTTAATTTTATAGTTAAACATATATCAAATATTGTGTCTTTTTTACTCCTTCATAAAGCAAATGATAAAATTAGATTAGATAATGCAGTGGATGTATTGGCAGATAATGCCTGTGAGGGTGTAGAAATTTTAAGTCAGGCTGTTGGGGATTCCTAGAGCTGGAACTTCCCTTCAGAGGAATTTTGCACAGGAATGGTTCTAGCAACCTGCCAAACCGCAGTCATTGGCTGGGAGCAGCACTGCAGAAGTGTGACTTGGCAAAAACACTGGTAGATGCAAAGGTGCAGAAGCACTAGGATGTCTTCACTTATGATTCCTTTAGCAGCTTGTTTTGAAGGAAGATTTGAGCAGGGCATCAGCATAGCCATCACACAGGTGTATTTGGGGCCCTTTAGTGGAATCGTTTTTGAGAAGATATAGATTTCCTTTCTTAATTTCCTTAGTTTTTTTTTCCCCCTCTGAGTACAGTCTCACTGTGTTGCTGAGGCTAGAGTGCCATGGCCTCAGCCTAGCTTACAGCAACCTCAAACTCCTGGGCTCAAGCAATCCTCCTGCCTCAGCTTCCAGAGTAGTTGGGATTACAGGCAAGAGCTACTACACCCAGCTACTTTTTCTATTTTTAGTGGAGACAGGATCCCACTCATGCTCAGGCTGATCTCAACCTCTTGACCGCAATGGATCCTCATGCTTTGACTTCCCAGAGTGCTAAGATTACAGGTGTGAGTCAGGCACCTGGCCAATCCCCTCTAAGTGTTATAATAACTGAGGATAGCTTGTATGCCTGCATCATTGGCTCTGAAGTAAAAACTAAATAAAACTAAATAAAATCTCAAAACATATGTCCCATAGGCTTATATATGTATATAATAGAATCTCTATATGATGACCGCCCAAGGGACTGTAACACCAAACTGGACAACATATGGAGGTGGTCAACATAAGGAACTAGGCCCACTGTACTGATATGTATGTGGTGCATGTCTGGTCTATGAAAATTATTAGGTCAATGTAAAGAGGTGGTCAATGTAGGGAGGTGGTCAACTACAGAAGTATTTGACTTCTGTATTACAAATACTGTATTTGTAAATGAATAAGTGCATATTTTAATTTGATACATAATGGTATTAAAACCAAATTGTTAGAAGGTTATAAATTTCAGCCAACAAAATGGGAAGACAAACTTGTAAGCAAGCATGGAAAATAGTACTGTCAGATAGCAAGGCACATAGATTTAATGACTGAGTTAGTTGAGAATATCCATATGCCTTGCACAAACATTATATATTTTTAAAGAATTATGATAGTATAGTCCCCCAGAAAGGAAAATTCTACAGGCAGGAAAAGAAAGAATAAGTCTTAATACTCAGCTCTGAATTGCTTTACAAAGTCTTTGATTAACAAAAAAAGAAATCATAGAGATGTAGCTCTCTCGGTATTTCTAAATGACAACTTATTAGGATTATTTATGAACTAGGTCTCAATGATCAGTAATGTAGCTTAAAGCTCATAACGGCTTATAATGAGTGTTGATTGCAAGCTAGGAATTGTTCTGGGTACTCCTGATTCACAGGGAAGCAAGTCAGGTGTCACCCCTTTCTTTCCTAATTAGTTGAAATTTCATTCATTCACTTCTTAAGCAAAAAAAAAAAAAAAAAATGTGTTTACCAGCTGCACTCTGGGCACTGGGGATACAACAGTAAGTAAACAAAACAGACAAATTAAATGAATGAAAAAATAAACAAACAAGTCCCCAAATACAATTGGCTAACAGCTGTGTAATCTTCCTTTAGAAATCTTTTATTCTATATTTAATACTACTGAATTTATTAAGACAGCATGCTATAAACTCTGTAATATAGAACTCAAGTGAGTATATAGAATGTTTAAAAAAGAATATGATTTCTTTGAAGAATTGCATTAATAAAAATAAATGGAAATTAGCATCATTTAACATTTTTTATGTTTAAATCCTTGAAATACATCTTAATTGCTTCCTTTTTATGATAATGTAACTCATAAAAGCTACTTCTGCTATTGGTTTTATATATATTTGTTTACAATTTTTAGTGAGCAAATCCATGTACAGAAATATTTTAACATAAATTTAAATTTGTGTCCATTGTCACTTCTTAAAATTCAGTTTATCTTTTAAAATTATTACATAGAGTCCAGTGTATGTGTATAATAATTTACTGATAAATATTTAAATTTTTTTAGTTACTTAATAAACAGTGCTGAAAAGAATATATTTTGTATTTATAAACCTTCATAAATGTATTTATTATTTTCTTAGCAAGATCCATTCTTGATCGAAATCTCTATGTATTTTAAATTTTGATAGGTAATTTCAAAAGACTCTTCAAACCTTGTATAATCGCTTTCCAGTGCCCTTGTTATAGGTTGAATTATGTCTCCCAGAAACTATGCTGAAGTCCTAACCCCCAAACTTGTGAGTGTGACCTTATTTGGAAATAGGTCTTTGATGATGTAATAAAATTAAAATAGGCTCTTTAGGTAACCAGATGACTGATGTCCTTTCTTCAATCAGGACATCACTTTGTACTCCATCACCATACACAAGTATAATTTGTCAATTTACAATTTTTATAAGTAATATTTAAAATGATAAAAAAAAAAAAACAAGAAATTCTGAAAAAACACACCCATCCACACATGAAAAAAAACAGGTGAAGGACGGCGCCTGTGGCTCAAAGGAATAGGGCACTAGCCCCATATGCTGGAGGTGGCAGGTTCAAACATGCCTGAGCCAAAAACTGCAAAAAAAAAAAAAAAAAAAAAAAAAAATCTCGACCAAACAAACAATAAAAACCAGGTGAAAATGGCGATAGGAATTGGAATCATAAAGGTGCAAACCATGGAGTAGCTGGCAAACGCAACAGTGGTTCTCAACCTTCCTAATGCTGCGGCCCTTTGATACAGTTCCTGTGGGTCACACCCACAGGTTGAGAACCGCAAGAGAAAGGCGTGGAACAACTTGTCTTGAATTATGTTTGAGAGACTTATGGCCCTCCTGCAGACACTCTGAGTTTGGACGTCTGGCCTCCAAACTTGAGAGAATAAATTTCTGTTGTTTGAAGCCATCATAGTTTTGGTAATTTGTTACAGCAACCCCGGGAACAAAACGAAACCTCTGGCAACATTTAGAGTGCCTCTTTACCCTCACAGTCACCAAAGTGAGCATTCCCAATATTTTATCCCTTTCTCAATCAGAAAAGTAAAATAAAAAAAGATACCTAACAATTGTTTAAGCTACATGAGGTTTATTGTATAGAAGGTGGAGAATTATTACATTATTCATATATACATATATTTATTTATCTCTAACTGACCTGTTAATCATTTACTTTGTTTTAGGAAAGGATTTAAGCAGCTATTCTCCAGTCAGTATAAAAATGTTTTGAAATGGAAGGAAGATAAATTTCCATTAAATAAATAAAGAGCTAAGCTCAGGTGCCATCCTCCCAGCTGAATTAACTGGGCCTTGCAAGGTCTAGGTATTTAAGTTTAGGTAGTAGTGACTGGATTGCAGGGTTCAAACCTTACATTTCTGATTTCTGGCTAACCTCTTATCTCTTAGCTTCAGGTTTTGGCACAGACTGAGGATGGCACAGGATCATCTGCTTTTTCTATTGGATAGAAAGCAGAGAATTCTCGCCATTAATGTTCAGCCTCACTGTCATAGGAGTTTGCCATGGCTGCTGAAATACACAGAGCTGGCCTAGATGGTAAAGAGTTTCCTGACAGTGTCAATTCAGGGATGTTCTGGGTTTATTCTTCACTCTGGGGATTAAATTATGAAAGGCAAAATTGCCTATAAAACATTGATTAAGGCCACTGTTGGAGCCCGTTAGTCTTAGGATGACATTTAACCATGTTTTAAGAAGAGCTCGCTGATGATTCCTCCTTGTGGAGTCTTTTCAAATAGAATGCATTGTAAATGTCATATCCTGAGACAGTTACAGAGAGTGAGGTAGTAAAGGTGAGCCTGGGAGTGGAGGTCTTGCAGGATACTCCTGGCTTTGCTGCTTACTAGCTGTGGACTTTTGAAATGGTGCCTTGAACCTGTTTCCTCATCAGTCAATGGGATTATAAAGTGGAACTCAAAGGTCATTGCAAAGATGAAAAGTGATCACATTTATGCAAATACTTTGACAACACCTCGTGAAGCGATTTTTGTTTGAATCAAGAATGACTGGACTTTCTGACCTTTCTCTTCTCTCTTATAAATCTTTGAGTCATATTTAATCTAGAGATAAAACCAACACAAATACTTTATAATGACTAAAATAAAATTGTTTTTTGATCTAGGCCGTTATCATTGAGGTTTGCTCACAGCTACTTCTGTGGCTCACCCACTCTTCCAGTCCCAGGGGTTCCTACTTTCCAGGTTGGCTCGCTCTTCACCTGGGCACCCAAGACCTCCCTGCCATTCTTAGTGCCATGGTTCAGCAAAGCACCAGGGCAAAACATTATTTTAATCTGTGGACAAGGTGAGGGAAATAGAGATAAAAAGGGGGAAAGTGATTTAAATAAGTGTATCTATATTTGGTAGCATAGCCTTAAAATAATCATAACGAACTATCTTGCTTTACTCAGACTACTTGTATTGTAGTAGACTTTGGCATCCATTTGGGGGATTAGTTACACTGAAGTGGTTACTCAATGGATGGAACGTTGCTGGTTAAGCTGAGTTGACACCTTCAAAAGGCCACTCACCTTGTGAATGTCAGATTTGTAGGAATTCTCTGGAAGAATAGGAAGCTCCAGAGCAAGGCATAGACATTCTCAAGGGAAGTGCACACCTTTTCTGTGTTGACTTTATAATTGCACCTGTCTGTCTACGTTAATATCTACTATTTTTTACCTTGGCAGTGTACTCAGTGCTGAATTTTAGAAGATAAAGTATGAAGGTTTATGACCAAACTTAGAAAAACTTAAAAACATTCTTTAAAACAAATTCAATATGATAAAGAAATTCACTGACTCTGTAGTAACTACATTGCCAAAAATACAGAAATAGATACAAAATAATATTTGAAAATCATCTGAAACTTATGTTTTGTCCATCTGTGTCCTAAATTTGGTTCTGTAACTTGAGATACAAAACCTTCATAATTTTAATATAAAATCTGGAGGGTAATATTCATCACCATATGCTCATATATGTTCTTGCTAAATACGTAGTGGTGATATTAACTATTAATAAACTACATAATTCAATAATTCCCGCTAAAGGAGATGACTGAGATTAAATAGTTTTGTCCTTGCTTATACTTTTACCTCCTTGGGAAACCAATCATCTGCATTCAAACCCTCTGAAGCAAAGCACTGAGATAAAATTTTTTTCATACTGTGATTAGAATTTAAATGTGAAAGGATGCTATTGACTTACGTGTAAGATCGGAAGAGGAAGTGTGTTATGATGGATAAATCAAAATAGGACAGAATTTTAGTTAAGATTTAAACTCAAAGTTTCATAACTCAAAACACGTAGGGCCATTTCCATGTTTTCTGCGCACACAGATCAGCAACAGTTGGCAAAAACGGTACATCTGAAAGTGAGCAAATAGGATTTTTTTCCCTCAAAAATAAAAGCAGACTGTGGCATTACACTTGACATTTTGAATAGCTTTTCATTGTAGTTGTTTCCATCAATATTTCTACAATAATTGATATTATATTAAGGTTGTATTTATTTTCTATTTCAAATTTCCTTCCACTGGCAAAATATGAACCACAAATGATCCCCTAACTAAGTCAAATTACTTACTCCAAATGACTGAGTAAATATGCAGCCAAGCTGAAATTAGAATTTTTAATCATAATTAAAAACATAATTGAAATTGAATGGAGTCAATCATAGAAAAATTGTATTTAGCTTTTCAACACATTAGAGTTCCTTTGTTGGGTCATAGGATTATAGTTGAGTGCTATCATTTAGAGTCTCGCTATTCTGCGTGTGGTCCTCTGACCAGCCCTAAATTCAATGCAAAATTGCAGAATCTCAGGCTCTAACCCATACCGTCTGAATCAATCTTCCCTCTAACAAGGTCCACAGTTATTTATATGTCCATTAAAGTTGGAGAGGCACTGATTTAAAACATCTTTTATACTATATACTCTATATAGTTTAAGACGATATAGTATAAGACACTGTATATACTCTTGTCATTTTTTTCTTATGGCCAATAGATGTGAACTACTTAACAAGGTGGACTGTAATACGAAGTATTAATTTTGTCAAGAAATGTCAAATATCACTTAGGGTCTCTGTGTGTGTGTGTTTGTATGTATGTAGATAGGTGTGTGTATATATATATATATATATATATATATATATATATATATATATAAGTTACTTTATTTTTTACTAGCATGGTATTGATCTTCTTGTTACTAATGAAGATTTAAAACTAGCCAAATACTTCATTAACATGAAAAAGTTTTTGTGGGCAAGAAGATATCAGAGCTGAGTTTTCACTTTTATCACCCTTGAGGGCCACAACATTCTCACATACACCTATCAGTACATGACTGGAAAACTCTTGCTCAAATTGGTGTTCAACAGCACAGTATTTCCATCTTATTTACAGTTTCTAGTTGGACTTTAGTCTTTAGAATCCACAGAAAGGTACAATCATGTGATCAGAACTCTTTCTCCTCAAATATTGTATGTGCTTGTTTATATGAAGTAGAGTTCTTCAAAAGTGTAGGTTTATTTGTCTACTACTTTGGGATTGAGTATGTAAACAAAAACATACTGCTTGGCCTGCGCAGGGGCTCATCCCGTAATCTGAGCACTCTGGGAGGCCCAGACTGGTGGATTTTGTGAGCTCATGATTTTGACACCAACCTGAGGAAGAGTAAGACCCTGTCTCTAAAAATAAAATATCCAGCCGTGTGGCAGGCACCTGTAGTTCTGCCTACTTGGGAGGCTGAGACAAGAGGATCTTTTGAGCCCAAGTTTTTGAGGTTACTGTGAGCTATGCCACCATGGCACTCTACCAACGGTGATGAAGTGAGACTCTGTCTCAAAAAAAAAAGATAAACACATACTACTCAGGTGTTCGATAAAGATAAAAAAAAAAACTTCAATTTTTATTTTACAATGTAAACTTGGCACAAAGAGGCAGAAGGGCAGGCTCTCAGAAAAAAGGATGGGACTAAACTGAAGGCCAGGCTGCACTGTCTTTTAGTTTGTGAGAATCTTTCATTAAAAAAAAAAAAATTACACTGTTAATCCACTTAGAGGTATGGTGTCTGTCATCATTACTGATTTGGAGGTGTGAAAAAAACTTCCTGACCTTTTTTCTTCTTTAAATGTTATAACTCATGTGAATGTGTTTTTCTTAAGGCCTTGTTTAAAGGGTTCTATTTCTTTCTTGAAAACTCTGAATTCTAATTTCCTCCAAGTGATTGGGTTAGTGGGAACCCAAAGTTATATTTGTTTATAGATACATAATATCACAGATTCTATATAATTAAAATAATGTTTATTCGGTGAGAAATACCCTTATCAAAGGAAAGACTCACAGTGGGCTTTGTCATCTCTGAACATCAGGTCTGTTAAACTACATAGAATATTCAGCCAAAGATGATGAGAAAGCTGCTTCTTTTCACTGAAACTACTCTGACATTTCCATTCCCCCTCAGTCTGAGTCTGCACAACAAGCAACTGTTTCTTGCTAGTTTCTGTACAAGTGTTTAGACTCTCCTTGGTAATCATGACCTTTTAATTTTTTTTCTAATGACTATGATAGAAATAAAGGAATTTGTAGCTACACTTGTGACAGGGAAAGTTAAACCCTCTAATCCTTGACTTTGAAAATATATTTCTATCCTAAAGCAAAGAAAATAACCTAGCTGTCCTTTGTCTCCTTATCCTTTGTTCTCTAAAACCTAAAAATGGAAACCCTATAAACCCAAAGCTTCACTTAAGGATTGTTTGCTTTCTTTCATATTAGATTAAGTTAATTAGAAAGAAATCTCTTAAATTGTCTGATGAAGTATATTGCTTTCAAAAAAAAAAAAGCTTTCTTCTATATGAAATAAACATTCCCCCCTCCTCTCATATTGAAACACAAGAAATGTATAATACATTTGGAGTAGCATAGTCATTTGTTATTGACAGAGATCAGACAGAACGGAGGTAAATCACCAGAGTGCTTCTTCTCTGGAGCTTATAAACCACTTTAGCATTGGCCCCGTAAGCATGTTTCTCTTCACTGTTGGAAAATCTCTTTTTTTTTTTTTTTTTTTTATTGTTTTTGTTTCTGTTTTAAAATAAGGAGTACTCAAAAGAACACATCTCTAAAATTAAAATGTAATTCATACTTTTAAAATCAAAGTGAATTGACAGATCCACTTTTACAGTAGTTACCGGAAATACTTTTCCTACAACTTTTGTGATCTTTATTTGATAGGTCATTAGTAACCAGAAATGAATATGCTTTTGGAAGTCTTCATTTCCATGCTTCACATAAATTGAAGTGTCTTACCTTACATCTCTCTCTGTCTTTAAAAAGGTGTTTAATTAACGCTTTTGAGTTTAAAGAACGATAGACTTTAATGTTTTATTCTACAGGAATTTCTTTTAAAAATACTATGTAGTAAAAAAACCCCAACACTATGTAGTATTTTGATTTCAGCCTTTAAAGGTTATCTCCTGAATTATGCATTGGATTTTTCCCCCAGCAGCTAACTTTAGAGGTGACATACAACTGCTCCTTAGCTTTTAATACAGCATTTGTTCTCATGTTTATTTTATTACATATAATGCCTAATTTCACTTTTAACATTTCATTTCTTAATTCCATTCTCTTTGTCACAAGTCCTGTGTTTCGTTGCTATTTTTTTCTTTCATACTTTTAAAAAAATGATATTTCAATAGATTTAGGAGGTAAAAATATTTTTTTTTACATGGATTGCTGCAGAAAGACGAGGCCCAGTGGAGAGAAAGAACACCTACACACCGTGTTTAAAAGGGAAGGGCTTTATTCCAGCTAGCCAAGTGCTGGCAGATAGGACTCCAAAATGGCCCCACTCCCCGACTGCCTCAGTCTTCTCCTTTTTATCCCTAGTCGGAAAGTTCAGCCCATGGGTACCCTTCTCACTAGTCAATTTAAATCAAGCTGGAGAAGCGGGCTCAGATTTCACAGAACGTTGGGCTTTTACCAAAGTGGATGCAAGCCTTAGTTTCCAGCCAGGAAGTTAAGTTTCTACAAAGTCCTGAGAGCTGAGTCACCACAGGGAGGACCTCACAGCTGCATCTTTGGGCCTTCCTTGAGAAGACCTCTGTTCTCTTAGTCTGATTTTTTTCCAGGTACCTCTCTCAGGATGAATTGTATGTGGTGAAATCTGGATTTTTTCATGTACCCATTACCCGAAAAGTGAACCTTCTACCCAATAAGTAAATTTTCATCCGTTTCCCCTTTCTCAATCTCCACTGCTTATTATACAACTCTATATGACGATATATGCCCATAGCTGAGCTCCCACTTGTAAGTGAGAACATGTGGTATTTGTTTTTTCATTACTGAGATGGTTCATTCAGGATAGGATAGCAGCCTCTGATTCTATCCAAATTGCTGCAAAAGACATTATTTCATTCTCTGTTGAGGCTGAGTAGTAGTCCAGGGTCTTTTTATCTTTAATGTGGCTCACCTCTGCACTTAAATGTCTTAGAAATGCTTAATGTTGTTTTGAAGTTTCAAGTTAGAGAAATTGATTTTAAAAGTCTGTGATACAGGGTTGGCACCTGTGGCTCAAAGGAGTAGGGCACCTGCCCCATATGCCGGAGGTGGTGTGTTCAAACCCAGCCCTGGTCAAAAACTGCAATAAAAAAAAAAGTCTGTGATACAAAACAAAGTATTATAATATCAAATACTTAAGTAATCCAAAGTATTTCTCATATTGAAATGACAATTATAATGTAAACAAATACACTAATATGAAAATATATTAAACATATGACTAGAATTGATATTAAGAGTACACTGGAATGGCTTCAGTATTTACTCAAGTCTTATTTTATAAAAAAAAAAAAACAACTTTGAAATTCCTTTATAGGATGAGGCAGTGAATTATATAAAATGATATTTCATAAAAAATACTTTCCCTGAAGTGTTCAAATTTAGAAATTTTCATAAAGATTGTAAAGTTCTTTCTCAAAATTTCTCACTGAAATTTTTATATTGTCCCACCTTTTTCCTAAGCACAGATTAAATGAAGATGAAATAATATAATGTTTTTCCAGGTGCCGTGGATCTGGGTAAACAGTATTATAAACAAATAAAGGTCATTGGGGATGCTGATTGCTTATCCACATAGAGCCCATGATAGGGAAAGGCAGTCTGGAGATCCCAGTCTGACCTGGAGGAGACCCTCACAGAGGACTTGAGGCCGAGACTTAGAACATGAAGAGTTCATGGCAGGCAAGGGAGAAGGCAAGACCCATGGACATATTTTAGGCAGAGTAACTAGCTTACCAGTCATGCAAATTCAGACATAATAGCACAAAATACTTAGGACACTTCCAGCAGTTTAGTCTGATTGATATCTGGAGACTTAAAATTCAGATCAACATCTTTAATTGTACCATATTTAAAATATATTTATATTATAAAATATAATCCAAACAGTCACCCATAAATGTTTAAAATACATGGAAGTTTTCATGGTAATCTTCATTAATTCCTTGCTATGAAAGTGAATTATTTCTACTGTCTTTGCCAAACCAGCACACTTGCAAGTGGAAGAAGAAGGATTGAAGAAGGTTGGAAAGAAACTATGGAAGTTTAATGTGGAAAAATCATGGCAAGAGAATGCTGATATTTTGATGCTAGCTGCAGCTCAGTTTATAAACCTACTTTATATTCCAGACAAGTCATCTTTGGCCCCATATTTCCTAGACATAAGATGTTTGACCTAAATTAGTAGTTTGTCTTTTAATAAAACAGTGTTATTTGAGAAGTTAAGAATAGCTTGTCACCATTGGAAATGCTGAAAGAAGTCTTGAAATCTAACCCTTCCATTCAGTCCTTTCTTCTATAACTCCCCGCTCCCCACTCCCTACACACACACACACTCCTCCTGTCTATCCCTTTTTCCTATCTTTCTCCTTTTTCTATCTTTTTTATGTCAACTCTTGGGCATCTATGGAAAAACTTAAGGCTTCACAGAACGTAAATGTTTGAAAATGATTTGCCTTGATAATTTCTAATAGTCTTTTAGACCATAGTTCTTCTTACTTAAATGTTGTTTAATCAATAAATTATTAATTGTAAAGAGGAGAAGAGGAACAAAGAAGTGATGTAAATTTGGGAGTCTGTGGCAATATTTGGGTTCTAATGAAGAGGAGAGAAGAGGGCAAAAGTCAGGGAAGAATCTAGAAGATTTGATTTTCAGATTGATTAGAAAAATCACTAAGATACAGTGAAATATGGAACTAAAATTTTAATTATAAGTGTTATTTATTAATTTCTTATTATATACAATTTTAAATAATTTGGTCTTATTTAAATTTAAATATTTTAAATAATTTTGTCTTATTTAAGCTTTTAGCCTTCCCAGGAGTGGAGAAAATTGTGTGAGTTAAAGCATTTAAAGACTGGTTTCTTACTAACTCCATTGGTAACTCCATTGACAACCTTTGGAAAGGCAAGGCTTTTTCTATTGGGCTCTTATGCATGTTGAATTCAATCCTGAGGGCCCATGGCAGGTTTAAAGTAGGTACAGTTATTCCCATTTTGCAGTTTAAAAACTGAGATTCCAAAAGGTTAAATTAAGTGCTCACCCTGCGGACATCTGGCTCCTTTTCCAGAGCCAGTGCCCTTTCTTCTGTGTACTTTATTGCTTCCTTAATCGCCCCAGGAATCATTTTCCCCTTTCCATCAGCCTTCAAAAGCTTTTTGATTGCTCTCTAATTACAAATACTTGGAGAAAAGTGTGTAAATTGATATGCAAATGATCTTTTCCCCTTAGCAAATTAGCACTTTACTTCTATCTAATTAAGTAGCTTTGTGGAGAAAATGGATTTCTGAAAGAAGAATGGAAAGTGTTTGGATTTGTTCTAGGGGTGTTTCTGGTTTAGTAAGCCTTGTGAATAAGGTATAGGAAAAGGAGTCTTGTGTGGGAGCAAACAATGAGAGCAGAGAAAAAGCTGGGGGTGGTGGGGTTTGGATCAGATGAGGAGATGTAAGTGTAATGGCTGATAAACCTTCACGGGCAAGTAAACTGCCTTTTGTCTTTCATTACTTCTCTAAAAATAATGTGGCCAGAATTTCCCTATGTCTACTCCTTGATCTCAGTTGGAAGAATGAAACCAGGGAATGCGTGAGTAAGCAAAAGGACAGAGTGTATTGATAGATAAAGAAATAGATAAGAGAAAGGGGGGAACAGGACCTCTGGCAATGGAGGGGGGGCCCTATGTGGGCCTTCTGTCTAGGAGTTTATATACTGCTTTTCCTATCCCGAGGCAGAGGGATTTGGGGAATATAGGTCTGGAACCAGTTACAATTGGCCAAGAGCCTGCAGGCAGAAAATAATCCTAAAATTAGCAAAGAAATTCAGTCCTTGTGGTCCTTGCCCCAGGTGAGGCAGTAGGATATGTACTCTCTACTCCAGGAGTAACCAACCAGAGCAGATATCCATCAGGGTAGTATTTTTTTTTTGCGTGTGTGACCTTGTTGGAGCCCAGAGAATGTGGCCTAGAAAGGGCCTGTTAATGCATAGATATTGGGGTGGGAGGGGCTAGCAAATGGGGAACCAGCTCATCCAGCCCTGAATGGGGAATCCTCTGTCAATAACATTTTTTAAAAATAAAATAAAACTTTAATAATAGGAAATGTCTGTTTCTTCTATTACTTCTGAATGTTCACACTAAAAGTATATTCGTCAAAATGTATATATTCAAGCCTAAGTTATTGAATTTTGTTAAGAGTTTAGAATGTACAGGATGTGCTTTTAATTGGGAGAAGATTGATTCCTAAAATGTAATATAAGAATTTTCTTTAGCACAGAATCATTCGTTGCAGTGAGAATTAATGAAAATAAGCTTCTTCGATTAGAAATGTTTAGTGGTATTAGATTATAATATTAGATTATAATATAATATATTATAACATATATAATAATATAATATTATTATTATATAATAAACTAGCGCCCTTCCATGATAGGACTGAAGCAGTTGCCCACATATTATCATCTTCAGGTCTTGATACTGAAGAGGAATTCAGTGCATATGTTTTGAACGTGTATGTTCCTGAAATCAATAGTGGCAATTTAAATTTTTCATCAAAACTAAGGCAACTGAGACTTGCAGTAATATATTAAACCTATAATAATCCTCCAAAAGTATGTTTTTATAAATTTAAAAAATGTTTATGCATATGTAATTTTTTGTATTTATTTGCAGAAAGTCTTTAATCTTTGTTAAATTATTCATAAAAGTAATTCATAAAAAGCTAGTTCCTATACGTCCCATAATGTAATACTAAATTATATCAACCATTCTTCATAATAATGGAGACATTTATTAATAACATATTATTCTTTCTTCCCATATTGCTTTGCCAGGTATTGTTCTCTTGTCTATACCTGCAAATTATTTGGGGGGGGTTATAATGTTCTATTTTATATTTTATTCAATAAAATAAAATAAAAATAACTAAAAACTCATACTAATTGAGCTCCCTAAGAACTCTGCTATTGGCAAATTCACTTACCTTATTCTAGATGCCCTTCAACAAAAATAAAGAGAAATTATATTTGCTATTTTTTAGGAGGTTGTACTATGATTATATTGGGTGAGGGAGGAGAATATTTTTACTATACAATAACTAGAAAACAATCGAGTGCCACATACACAATTACAATAAGAACCATTTTATTATTTATATTTTTATGGAAAATAGTGACAAATATGTCAGATAAAAGGTCAGACATTCAGGTCTTAATTTGGACATAAAAAAATATTTTTACTGTTACTGAATGCTGATGTCCAAACAGCAACTGAAAATATATGACTTCTATGAATTGTTTCCAAACTAGAAGTTTATTTTGGAGGAGAAAAGGTTATGAGTATCATATCACTGGCCAAGGTTATTCCTCCATTATCTAGGTTGTGTACTTTCTAAGGTAGTGTGAAAAATCATTGTGAGATCATACTCACAGTATGTTGAGGATTTTACTCTTTTGTAATAGGAGAGAGCCTTTGAGATTATACAATTCACCACCTTTGCTCTTAGATCAAAACACTGAAGTCCAGAGAGGTAATTTGAGTTTTCTCTGTTGTAGATCTTAGAAATCGAGATTTGATACCAAGTCCAAAAGGTGACCCTCAACCAAAAGAGGGTTCCCACTCCCAGCCACCCCCACCTCACAATGTGGTATCATGATGCTCTGAATAAAGGTGTTGCCACCCAACCAGACTCATCTGCGCACTGCCCAAGAAAAAGCAAATACAGACACAGGAGGGTTTACAGCAGAGAAAGAGTTTATTCCACATAGCACTAAGCAAGGAGAGGGAGAAATTTCTCCAATCTACCTCCTGGAAAATTGGGAGACAAGATTCTTAAAGACAGGTTGGTGGGCGTAGAATTAGGCAATAGGGGTCTGCTAATTGGCTGGTTTCAGGGAGGAACCATCAGTCCTTTGGTAAGGGCTACTGTTTGGGTTGGTCAGTACTGGAAAGCAGAAGCAGGACTTGGGTGGAGGGTCCAAGACCAGTTGAGTCAGTTCCTTGGTTTCAGTGGGGTTGTTACTGGAATGCAGGACTTAGAAAGAAGATATCTCCAAAACTACTCTAGGGTGAGAAAATAGAGGGAACAGCGATTATTGTCAAGCAAATGAGGGGACAACGACTGATTATTAGTATTATTTGAACTAAGCCTGCTCCTTCACAGAGTTCTGGGGGCCCTTACTCTAGTCTCGCCTTGGACCTCTTCATCATTTGTGAGGACAGTTTCAAAGTCATATGGCAACTGGGTCTGTAAAAAAAATACAACTTGGTGAAAGTTTCCACGATTAAGCATTCAGAATATGAACCTAATGTCTATAAAGCACCTAATTCCCCTCAATGTTTTCATCCCCTCTTCCTCAGATCCAGCTTTTTTTCACTGCACCTTCCCAGAGCAATATATATGATGCTTGTAATTTGAATAGATTCTAAAGAAGCCATATAAATGGATTTTCCAATATGAGACGTACTGCAAGAGTTTTCTCTTCATGAGTACATAATTGTTCTAAGCGTTTTTAATTTGTTGCATGGCAGATTTCCTGAAGCAAATAGCAGCTGTTTGGGGACAGCATCAAGCACATTCTCTCCAGGCCCACTGGTTGCTATTATGCTTTCATACCCTCTCACCATTAGCGACACAGCAGCCAGAACAAAGGAGTTAACAAAAGATATATACTTTCCCGGCCAGCCAAACAATGTACATGACCTGCTGGTAAAATCTGATTTTATAACTTTTACTTAGGTTTGTGTATGTCTTACACCAAGGGACTAACACCCAACAGGAGAAAGAAAGGAGGGGGAATTAACTAAGTACATAGGCCCAGGTTAAATAATGAGCCTTCAACAAGCCGGACCATAATATGAAGGATTTGGAGTTCAGTGGATAGTTACATGCACTAACGTCAGGGCGGTGCTGGGAAAGCATATATTCTAGTTGGAGTTTTGTGTGGAGGTGATTGCACATTATGATATGAATAGCTGCAGTCAATGAATGGAGGGTTTTTGCCAGCATAGGAGGGGATGAAGGCCCCCTCTACCAGATAACAGCTCACTGGAGGAATGTAATGTCGCAAAGTAAAAATCTAAAAGCAGATGATTTCCCATTTAATAGTCCATTGCCTCTCCTCCTAGAGCCACTGTGGCAATGGCGCTACTCTTTACTTTCATTTCAGAAAAGAAGCACAAGTTGTGTTGAGATTTTTGAGCTAATACGCTTTCTTTCTAAAAGAAAGCAAGAGAGAGGGAGGAAGAGAATTAAGGAGAGAGAGAATGAAAGAGAGAGGGGGAGAATGAGAGAGAAAGAAAGTAGAAAAGAGAGGGAGAGAATAAAAAAGAACGAGAGAAAGGGGAGGAAGGAAAGAGTGAAAGGAAGGAACACCAAGGTTTCCGTTAAAGATAGATGGAATTGATTCAATTATTATTTTTTTTAAAAAAGAAATGTTTGTGTTTGCCTCTGTTTTCATTGAGTGTTCACTGTATTTCAGGATGATTTTATTTTTTCTTTCTCCCGTGACATGCCCACTGTGTCATCCATCCTCCAGGGGCTGTATCAGAATTACAAGAAAGGGCACTGCATTTTAAATGGATTCCTAATGTGATTACGAGACAGACTCAGTCCGATAATCAGAAAGAACAAATTGTGTTGTCAGTTCAAACTACCGTGTAGATAGGAAGTAGCTAACATACTTTTACTTTTTAAAACATTTTCCCAAGAATTATTTCCCTTTTCCTTATGTGTTCTATACTTTCATAGTATGTGGCTTGAATGTTGAATATACCTAAATATCTTATTTGACCATTTGCTTAAGCTTAGTAGTTAATTTGTAGGTGCTTAAAAAAACATTCTATTTGGCTAACAAAATTTTGTTTAGTTTAGATTTAAGCTAAAATGTACATGTATGGTGTTGTCTACTAATAATTTCTAGTATTTCTGCCATAGGTCTTGAAAGCACCAGGACTAGTGTCTTGGTTATTTCTTTGACTGAAACATTCTAAACTACTTGTCTTGATTTACCAATGTCACTTTTTGTTATGGCACATCTATTTTTATGTAATTTTGAGAAGAGTAAGAAAAACAATGATTCAGTGATCCAAGCTTTACTTAAGTGTGTAAATGCCAATCTTCAAATAGCCTTACCATAAAACAAATGGAAAAGATCCCAGAAGTAAAAAAGTTTGAGTTAAACTAACTCTACTACTAAAAAATAATTAAAATACAAACTGTACTGGATCTTTATTTGCTGCTGAATGAAATGGTTTTGTTTTAAGAATTCTTTTGTGAAATAACACTACAAAATCTTTAAAGTCAGAATCTCAGTGGTTGCATTTCTTATATCACAGATTAACTATTTTGATGCCTGGGTTCATCCACCTTAAAAATGTTGAACATGGCAAGGACTACGAGATTGATCAGTAAAATAATCTAGTAAATTTCTAGCTCACTAACTAAATTGGGTGTATGGATTTATCCATTCAGATAAGGTGATTGTATCTAGTATGCCCAGTTGTTTTGCAGATTTTTAAAATAATTTTACTATTCCTTAATTCAGCAGCTCTTTTCATTTAAATTTAATCAGAACAATTTAGTTCATTGACTGTTCCTTCATTTTTGGTTGTCAGAACTTGTCAATGTGTCTTTTCTAGTCTGAAAGGCAGTAGCTACAGTAACAAATAGTGTACGAATAAACGACAAATGTGTTTCCATTTAATTGCATATCTTTTGCCTTTTATTTAGTACACTGTTCTATGCTTCCTTTTCCTTTATATCTCTCTTAAAAATGATACATCTTCTCTCTAGTCTTTACATTATTTGCATTTCAACCCTTCTTAGCCCACCATGAAATTATAACATTCTCTTATGCAACACATCTATTATCTAATACACAACATGTCTATATCATTTATTTATCAGTTGGCTTAAAGAAATTACTTCCAAGTTCCTATATTATGTTGTATACTTTCCCAAGAATTCACTATTTTTACTTCTCTTCTTTTGATTTATTTTTGAACAAAAATGAAATCTGTCTAAACTAAAGATATTTTAATCCATCTGTGCTTTACTATCATTAACAGGAGAAGGAGTAATGGAAAGATTTTTCTACCTTATTAACTATACTAGCAGTGAGAATTAAATATGGTGGTTTTAGAGTCATTATTTTTATCTACACCTTGGATATTTCTGAAAGTGATACAGTAATGAGAGAAAAATATGGTATGAAGAGATTACTGAAGACCTGAGGTCTTACTATTTATCCATGGCAGGACTGGGCCCAAACCTGTTCAGTCTTTCTCCTAGTCCATTTAGGAAATAACGTCTGTGATTCAGCCTTATGTTGCTGTATTGAAATGCCTGTGTCTTACACATGGCTGCTTTGTCTGTCTTTGACTTTCATATCTGAGCCATACCTGTGCATTTAACTGTGCATAATGTGGTTGTGTTTCTATTTTTGTCTTTCACAATATTTATTATTGATGAAGTAGTGTGTATAAATAAACTACATAGACCTGAAACAGCTCATACCTGTGGAATCTATGGATAGTGTTAATGGCCACAAGATGAGTGACTAACACTCCATTTTTAGTTCCATTTTATAGTCCTTCATCTCCTCCTCAGCCAGATAGTCTATCTGGACTATGACATTCAATAGAGGATAGGTACCAAATGTAAAAGCCAGTGTTAGAATTGATGAATTGCTGAGATGGAGGAGGAAAACGTCTAATTCCTAGACCCAGGAAACATGACTAGACCAGAGTCAAGATACCAGGAAAGAACTGGGGCCAAACTAGGAAACAGACTGGGTGTAAGAGCTAAGGAATTAAGATGTGATCAATATAGCATCATTTGGGGAGGGGGCTTTCATTTTTACTGACAGTTCTTTTAAGGGGCCGGTCCTTATCAAGAATACCTGTGCTCATTTTGAAGTCATCATTTTCAGAAACTGCATTCTGATACCAGATGTCACATAAAAGAAAGTTGTCTTTGGCCATGCCTGGAATAGGTGAAGCAGGAAGGGTGAATAGCTAGTTTGACTCTATGCTTACTTTTTACAAAAAGAACTCAAAACTTATACACTATTGAGAGTAGGTTAATCGTGTCGTCTTCAAAGACAAAGGAGGGCAAGCAGCTTCTCCAGGGTGACAACTGAAAAAGAAGTGGCTCATGTTAAACACATTCCTTCCTTCCCAGGTCTAGTATTTCACAGAATGTGAAACTATGTAAACTGCAAAAGCAAAACTTCACATATAGACAAATAGAAGGCAGTGTTTATCTACTCTGTTATAGATATTGTGGAACTCAACTATGAGTCATATTGGCAAAATGAGAAGTTTTTCCATTATAGCATCTAAAATAAAAAAAAAATTATTTTAGAAATCTAAAAACTAAGAGGACTCCAAAATATCTTGCTACACTTTTTTTTTTTTCTGAGTAAGCCAATTACCAGGAACTTGAAAACATATTTATCATAGAAATTTCTTACATCTGCCTCTACCCACGGCTGTAGATACATTTTCACTATACTTAATACCCATAATTAAGAAAACCATAATCCTAGGGTTGAAAGGAACTTTATTGATCAATTGATGCAATCCCTCCTAGTCACAGCTGAGGAATCAAAACACTAAACTAGTTAAGTGAATAAATAGTAAGTGAAATCTAGCAAAGTGTGTGAGAGACCTAACGCCATCTATCTAACAAAGAGTAAACAGGTATAAATTCAAAATATAGCTTCACTGTCAACCACCATAAAAGAGCTAGGTGGAGAATTTATATTCCTACCTAATGTAATATCTTACAGGGAAATTTTTTTATTATTAAATCATAGCTGCGTACATTAATACAGTCATGGGGTACAGTGTACTATTTTTATATACAATTTGAAATATTTTCATCAAACTGGTTAACATAGCCTTCATGTCATTTTCTTAGTTACTGTGTTAAGACATTTATAGTCTACATTTAGAAAGATTCACATGTACCCTTGTAAGATGAACCATAGGCGTGATCCCACCAATCATCTTCCCTCCACCCACCCTCCCTTGCCCTCCCTTTCCCCTTTCCCCATATTGGAAAATTCTTAAAGATAATTTTAAAGCATGTTGTTCTAAAGCCTCTTTAACTTTTCTTGTTACCTTTTTCTTATTTTACATTGTGTAGAGTTAATGAATACGTCCACACAGTCACTTATATGTTAAGGATTTAAGATCTGAAATGTTTATTATCCTTCCTCAACAAAGTGGCCATATTTGTCTTAGGCTGAAGAACATATGTCCTGTTTCCTGGCTGCCATAGTGTGATAATTAATAATGCCTTCTTCTGCTCTCAAAAATTCCTATTTGGATGATAAATCATATGGTCACCTTTGCCTTAGGAATAGTCTTTATTCACCATTCAGCATGGATTTATTACATTCATAAAATGTTGATGAAAGCATTTGTTCAGATGAGCAGGCAGAATGAAAGATGATTAAGACATAATTCGCGTTATTTAGAAATTAGTACCTAGTGAAGGAGAGGCGAAATACTTTAAATGGTTAAAACAATATGTCATTAACTGATAGAATAAGTAATATAAACAATTCATCTAAGAGCTCTGTCCAGGAGCTCTGTCCAGCTCTGTCCCAGTACTTCAGGAGGTGGAGGCAGGAAGACTCTTTGAGGACAAGAGTTTAGTTAAATACCAACCTTTGCAACATAGTGAGACATGGTCTCTACAAAACAAACCAACAAACAAAAAATTAGCCAGTTTTGGTGGTCATTCCCATAGCCTCAGTGACTTAGGAGGCTGAGACAGAAGGATGGCTTGAACCCGAGAGTTTGAGGCTGCAGTGAGCTAAGATGATGCCATGGCACACTAGACTGGGCAACACAGTGAGACCAAAATAACAAAACAAAACAAACAACTCAGAGAGGGGCAACTTGTGAGCTGAAATGATAAGGATGAGCATTTCAGCTCTTCTCTCCACCTGCTGTGTGTAACATTCCTTATTTTATAGGTGCCCCCTGGGGCAAAGTGGACATTCAGTTTCTCTTTCTCATTCTGTTGATCTCTGTATGTTGTATCTCTGCCATGTTCTCATCTCCCCCAGCATTAAACTCCTATAAAAGTTATGTTTTTCTTTTACCTTGTATATCTAAATATCTATTTTGTATTTTTAGTGTGCCTAGCAGCCATTGTAAGACAAGGATCCAGGCTTATGGCTTTCCACAAGTAACAGGCGTTCTCCATCCCTACACGATCATTTTAACTATAATATATTGTCAGAAAGGCCAAGTAATGATTGCATATTTGAACACAGTCCATGTATTAAGCGGCTGCTGTTATATGCAGCATGTGGTCCTTCAACGTGAACTTTGCAGCTACGGATTTCTTTTGATTATTGTCTCACACCCCACCCCACCCACAAAATGTTGAGTTCCTCAAAAGCAGCATAATTAGGAAGGATATCCAGGTAAATAATTGACACATATTTTGAAGGTTGTGTGATTTTAGTTCTGTGTGATTCCATAAATGTTAACTGTAGAGTATCACTGTCATGATTTCTGAAATATTTTCTCCAAATCACCTCTACTGAATCTTAACTGACTTAGCTTTATAATGGAATATACTATTCAATTGTTGAGGAAATATCTCAAGAAGTGGTAATTTAACTATCTCTATCTGCCTTGTACGTCTGCAGGACGATATACACATTGAGTATTTTTACTTATTTCTGTATAGAAGACATTTTTCTTTTATGTTCCAGTAGTAAATCATCTGAGAGAAGATGTGATGTTTTTATTTTGCTATATAGGTAACGTAACCGTAAGAATTACTGAGTGATCTATTTTGATTTAAATATGTGTTTATCTTAGCTATGCCATTATTTCTTAAATGTATGATTTTAATCTTCAATATTTATAGGCGTCTAGGTTTCTGACTTTTTATTTAAGAGAACATCATTTTTTGCTGGTCACTGACAATCTAAAGAGTGCTGTGACTTGGATATTTTTAAAATGACATGTTATGCTCACCTGATGATTCAAGCCAACACGGAAAATTAATATTTATTCCATGCATTCTTAAAGGACTTTTGTTTTTGTTTTTCATATTGTAAACTGATGATTACATAAACAGTTTCATCAAGTTTAATTTATAACAGAACTTTTGTGTGGATTCAATTAATAAAACTATTTAAATCGTAAAGTCAAACAGTTTATTTTAAATATAGCCATTGGTTTTTCAGGATTTTTTAGGTAAAAAAAATATTTAAAGATTAAAAACAGCACTTATATACATAGCAACACTAAAATGTACCTTGGGTAATTATTTTAATTTTCTCTTTATAGGAAGATTTGAAGAATAATCTTCATGGGTTGGATAAACCTTTATGCAAACAGTGTCCAGAGGAAAGATCTAATCCACATTAAAAGCGTCTGTGCTTGCTTAGGCTCTGTGTTCAGTAGAAAAATCAAGACTTACTAGTGCAAAGATAGTGTCTGTTGATGCAGAGGATTATAGCAGTGATTTTCCAGAAGCCAATGGAAGCTACTAAAATGAATCAATAATCCGATGCATTTTTTAAATGCTTAAAGAAAACTTGAACTCATAATGTCTTCATAAAATGCATATAGTTCTGTTTTCATAATAAACTTGTAACGCACATATGCATGTAAACAGGAATCAAGTGTGACAGCAAGGAGCATAAACATTTATAATCACTTGCTTTTATAGGAACTAAAACAATAATAAAACTTATATTGATGATTGGAGTGCCTATAAATAAAGACAGGGATGTATATTGGTAGAAATTAGAACATACATCCAAAGTAGCATATTGTCAAAATGCCAAATAATGATCACGAGTTTGAACAACGTACATAAAAGGACTATAAAATTGTGTGTTACGTGTTTTTAGCATTTTATATGCACAACTATTTCTCTTTGGTTGAATTGCATGTCTTTTACATATATTAAAACTAAAAAATCTAGATAATGCAAAACAATGAGTTTGTGTTTTGAGATGAAAATCTGTACTAGTTAATAATTTTATTTTTATAATGTCTTAACAACATAGGACTCACCTCACATAGTAATATTAGATTTTGAAGTTCTTACGTTATTGTCCTGACTGCCAACGTCCCCGACATAAACTTACTGCTAGCTTCAAAATATCATATTACTGATATTAATTTTTAACATTTGCCCTAAATTACAGTTTTCTGTATTTCTTAGTATCAACGTTTTATTTCTCAGATTAAATATTATCTTGTGTGTAATAAAATTGAATAATTTTTGCCAATTTATATATATATACATATACATTCAAATATTCATTGAATACCACGAACTAAGCTATGTTTAAAAAGTGAATGCATTAATTTCCCCAAATATGCCTATTTAACCATGTAAGACAATTTTTATTTATGTTTTTTATCTTGATACACAGAAATAGGCAACTCTCTGGAGAAAAAAAAAATTAGAAAAACATATATTTCAAGTTTAACTGTCCTGAATAGTGCAAAGCTAGTAGAAAGTGGAAGAGGATATTATATATTGGGAACGTAATTTAAAGAACAAAATCCCAATATGGGTGTATCTGATATTGGTGGGATGTATATGCAGAGATTCCTGGTGCAGGACTCGCCTGGCTCTCCCGGGCTCTGCTCAGCCTCCCACGGCTCTGCTGCCTCTGCTCAGAGGCACACGAGAGGCACATCACTTGTTGCAGACCCCCTTTCAACTCCTTTTCTCTTTTAGTGACTTCTCTGGCTGATTTCTACTTTTCCTGGGAGCAAAGTGAGTTATTTGAAATTGGGGTTTCAGAGGTTTGCCTTGTAGCTGTGCTATAATGAAAACCCAGTCCACTTCCCATCAAGTTGTGCAAAGAATACAAAATCTGTAACACTAGAGAATCGCTGACAATGTGGAGTGAGAAGTCGAAGGAGAAAAAGGCCGTGTGGCTTCTAGAAATGAGGGCTTAAACACGTATAAAGCAAAGTTAGAGCCTATAGATAACTGAGTGTTATCTATGTGGAAATGAAGCATGCGAGTGTGTGTGTGTGTATGTGCATATGTGTGCATTAGAGGCAAAAACTGTACACAGGCTAATTTAGCACAAAAACTATAAAATAGGTGTACTTTTTAATTAAATGTATCAAAGTCTAATCAGAAAGTGACCCATGTGCAAATGGTTGTGAATAAATGTCCAAATGGCACCTGCCCTAATGTGGAAAAATTGAGTTTAAGAATAATTTTAGTAGCTTATTCCATTAAAGAAGAAAAATATCTAATTTGAAAGCCAGACAAAGATATTTGAAATTACTTTCATTAGCTTATCACACTTATGGCAGTTATAAAAATGAAATAATTTGAGTCAGAGTAATGTTATCAACTAAGTAATAATGATGGGTAGTCTACTGAGTGTGTACTTGGTGCTAGACACAATATGTATCTTACTTCACCAAAGTATACAAACAGCCAGCATGCTGTAGGTATTTGCATTTCCATTTGATATGTGAGAGAATCGATGTTGAGAAAGGTAAAACAGCTTACCAATCACACAGTGGAATGGCACAGCCAAAATTTGAATACATATCTGACACCACGACGTTGCTTTGAAAAAGAGAAAAGGAAATTAATTATTCTAATATAGTGGCCAAAATCATGGGGCTTAATTAGCGAAAATCAGACTTGGGATTAAATGAGGACAGGCACACATATGTATTTGCTGTGTGGACCTGGTTAAGCTACTTATCCCATTGGATTTCATTACCTCATGTACAACAGGAGAATAACACTCGTATACTGAGCACTCAGCAGTCAATATTCTGATGGATATGTTGTTGTTTTAGCTGTGAACTGTGACAAGTATAACTCTGTTGATGTTCATCCATGTATATTAAGGGATGTTTTATTTCTCTTCAAATCAGAAACATCATAACCATAACCTATCTGACCCTTTTGGTGTGACCTCGGACACAGCTGAAGCTCATAAATAGTAAGAGTCACTTATCATTTTTTTCAATGAAGCTCCCTGTGTTGAAATAGGTACCTGTGGCTGTGGACGGTAACACTGCTAATGGAATATGGATGCATTAAAAGCATCTCTTTTTGACAACCCTTCATTAGTAGTTAGCAATTAAATATATTAAGAAGCCTTGTTTTGCACACTCTTCCAACCACAGAACACTAAAGATTTATATGTTATCATTACAATTATCCTTTCTCTTCATTGTCCTGCTGAGGAATGCACTGTAATTCTGGCAGCCAGACTACAGAGCTGGCTTGCTTTCCGTGGATTGCAGATGTCTAATTGCAAGCAACCATTTCATTTAAAATGGCTCATTAAAGTAGAAACCATTTAGCATCAGTGACATGGATCAGCATCCATGATTATGCATTTAATTAGACAAGTATGTTTTTCCCACTTTTCTGATTTTTCTATCTATAGATCCATCTTTGCATCAACTGACACACACGTAGACACACACACTCATAGAGATTTGTGCAAAGCCTTTCTTAGACATGAATTTCATTACTTTGAAATAGTTGAAATTCCTTGGATAATTGTTTCATGGAGTATGTCTAGAAAGTACTAATTATAAAATTACAGAACATGTTGTTACTTATATAAGTAGATTGCATATCACATATATAGGAATGAATTTTCTGTTTGGCAGGCTTTTCTAGATGTATTACATTTTACCTTAATACATGTCTTTATTTAATAACTAAAATATTATTTAATTATCATTGCAAAAAGCTGTCAGATCCTAAATCACTGAGTTTACCAATCACTGGAATATGACTATGGAGAAAGAGAAAGATGTGCTGTTCTGATATTTCTCATTCTCATGCATAAAAGATCAATTATTGAAGCATAGTTTTGATGTGATGGGATATCTTGTTTTTCATATTGTGAAAATAGGTTTATCTACCAACATTTGTTCAAAAATAGAATATTTGGAATTTTTTTTTTAATTTCAGGCTCCTTTATTCCATGAATATTTACAGAACATCAACTATAGGCAAAACATTGACGTAATCATTGAAGATAACATTGGGACAAATATATCAATTTTATGAGGAAACAAAAGCATTATCTACAAATCAATTATGAGATAAGTGTACTCATTACTACCACTCCTAGTAAAGTTGATGATCCTAGCTAATACAATTCTGACAACTTAAAAATCCCAATGGTTTGTAAAAAAATATAAATTTCATCACTTTCGAGTTACCAAGTTACTTGCAAGTTACCAAAAACAATAGAAAAATTCAGCAATGTAGCTAGTGGTAATGAGTGTACTTATCTCATAATTGATTTGTAGATAATGCTTTGTTTCCTCATAAAATCGATATATTTGTCCCGATGTTACCTTCAATGATTATGTCAATGTTTTGCCTATAGTTGATGTTCTGTAAATATTCATGGAATAAAGGAGCCTGAATAATAATAATAATAAATATGGTGTACATATAAAAAAAAAGATAAGGACTAGAAACAAAAACCTCGTAAAGAACAAACGAAGGTAAATACATTCAGAAAAGAAATCAGACGATTGCTGCATCAAAATATGAAGCAATAACAATAATAATAATGCCAAGAAAGTAACATTCATCTTGTCAAATAAGAGTGTGTCTATTATAGAATGCTTTGACTCTGAGGGTCAGTATGGGGTCATCAGTTAACTACTTAACTGGGAACCAGCTCCCAAGCTTCAACAGGTGTGACTTAAAAAAGGGGGGAGGGATCTTTTTCTTGAGTTAAATAGTTGCTCCCTCATGGTTTTCTATTTAAAAGCTAGCAAAGAAGACAATCCAGTATGGTTAACATCTCACCAGTCTCGCAGCATTTCATCTGCATTGACTGAAGAGAAGCAAATTCACTGAAAACTGCAAAGAATTCAGTAGCAAATAACGTGAAACCTCAGTTTTGGATGTTTTCTTTCTCCACAAGTTCTTCCCATGTAAAGTGAAATCTTGCTTTGGCTAAGGTTGCCCATGTAGTTCTACACATGAAAGATGCAATACGGGGTGATGAAGAGAGAAGGTTTGCAGGAAGTAAACTCTCTGCCTTTGGTCATATTTACTTGCATGATATGTTCACCCAACCCCAGTACATATTTGTACATGTCTTAAAATAAGGACTCACTGTAATGTATCTGGCATGGGGCTAGAGATTAGTAAATAGTTGAATGCAGGCCGGCTGGGTGCAGGGGCTCATGTCTGTAATCCTAGCATTCTGGGAGGCTGAGTCAGGTGGATCACCTAAGCTCAGAAGTTTGAGACCGGCCTGAGCAAGAGCGAGATCCCTATCACTACGAAAAATAGAAAAAACTAGCCGGGCATCATGGCAGGTGCTTGGAGTACCAGCTATTCAGAAGGCCGAGGCTAGAGAATGGCTTGAGCCCAGGAGTTAGAGGGTGCTGTGAGATATGATGCCCCGGCACTCTACCCAAGGCGACAGTGGGAGACTCTGTCTTGAAAAGAAAAAGAAGAGTTGTTGAATCTGGCAAAGCATGTCTGAAATGTAAGATTTATGTTTTGTCCTTCCTTTAAAGTTTCAGAGTGCACACTTATCTCACCACAAGACTGGAACCCATTTTTGCGATGTAGACAGGAGAGTGAGGGGAAAGAGAAAGTGGAGCACTGGTCCAGGCACGGCTAACACAACGATAGCTTTTTAAAAGGAAAAGAGATGGGAGAGAAATTAGGAGAGTTTTTTTTCCTTTGACCAACAGTGAAAAGGAGAAAGTAAGTAACAAACAAGTGGGTGGTAAACTTCCCCTGTCACTATTTTAATGCAGTTCAAAGTCTCCCCTTTAAAGTTCCTAGGGGTGGGTTGGGACTGGGTTTGTTTGGTATCAGGGCGAGCTGTGTGACTTTGGCTAAGTAACTTAACCTCTCCATACCCTAGATTTCTCATATGTAAAATAGGATTAATAATGTTGCCTCCTTCATGAGTTCATTATCATAGTTAAATGAGCTAATAATGAATGCAAAGTACCTGGCACCTGGCCACCACTCTGTAGAAGTGCAGATCCCAGCTTGGCGCCTGTAACACAGTGGTTATAGTGCCAGCCACATGCACCAAGGCTGGCAGGTTCAAACCTAGTCCGGGCCAGCTAAACGACCATGACAACTGCAACAAAAAAATAGCCAGGCATTGTGGTGGGCCCCTATAGTCTCAGCTACTTGGGAGGCTGAGGCAAAAGAATTGCTTAAGCCTAAGAGTTTGAGGTTGCTGTGAGCTGTGATGCCAGTGCACTCTACCGAGTATGACATAGTGCGACTCTGTCTCGAAAAAAAAAAAAGAAAAGTGCAGATGCCGAAGGCTGAACGTTCAGCCATCCCAGTTAGCAAATGGAACACTTTTCTTTGGGCATCCACCACCCACAAGCTCACACGGCCTTGGAGGGAGGCCCCTTCTCACAATGTGTGTGTATTACTCCTGGTTGGAGAGAGAATGACCACTCATGAAGATGGTCTGTTGAAAAATATTAAAGTGTCTATTCAGCAAGAACTGCTCGGTCGACTTGCAAAGACCAACATCAGATAAGCGAACTAAACGAGAGTTAGGCATAAAAACTAAAAACAGAACTCTTTGGGGGGAAATAAAGAATCCAAGTTAGAGAAACTTCAAGAGTTTACTAACTTAGAGAGGAACATCACTACAAAAGAACTGAAAAAAGTAGTCCCTGACGGGAACGTGTCCCGGCAGAGACAAGTCCTAAGAGAAACAATTGGTTCGCGGAGAGTTCAGGGTTTCATTACGTGTGATATCAGGGGAGCGATGTGAATCGCAGCTCATGCTGGCAGAGAGACCTTTCCTTTCCTAACAATCACTGGAGCTGGAAACTCATTTAACCGATCCACAAAGGAAGAGAAAAAAAAGATCCGAAGCCTGAGAGTTCCAGTCTTTGGAGGAGAAACTTCTGAATCCATGGGTGATGGGAGTAAAAATTGAACCTTAGGGCTCAAGTCAGAAAATGTTCTCGATAGACCTTTATTTTGGAGTAGTATCGGTTGCAATTTTTTTCTTGAAAATGAAAGCTCCGCAACAGGTAAAGGTAGATTCCACCCACTTGTTTGACTTCTATTAAAACATCAAAATCACTTGTTAATTTTTTTTTTTTGCAGTTTTCTTGGCCGGGGCTGGGTTTGAACCCGCCACCTCCAGCATATGGAGCCGGAGCCCTACTCCTTTGAGCCACAGGTGCCACCCTATTTGTTAATTTTTTAAAGCAAATAATCATTTTAATGCCTAAACAGACATTTTAATATATTGTTGGTAGGCATGCATACTGCTACCAATGCCAGTGAAAAGCAGTCTGTCAAAAACTATAAATATTGCAAGGGCTGGGTGGCCCCTGTAGCTCAAAGGAGTAGGGCGCCAGCCTCATATGCCGGAGGTGGCGGGTTCAAACCCAGCCCCGGCCAAAAACTGCAAAAAAAAAAAAAAAAAAAATTACAAGTGTATATGCCTTTAACAAAGTATTTTCTCTTATAGAAAAGTTACCCTACTGGCCTCTTTGCTTACTTGTCCTGGCAATGGAGGCCCATTTGCTGTCTATGGAGAATGTAGCCTGCTTCGTAAGCTTTCTTACTCTGTAAGCTTATCTTTCTCTTCTTCCATAAATTCTGTTTCGTGCTTGCCTTTAACAAGAAAGAAAGAAGGAAGGATGAATTGCAGATATACTTGTAAGTGTGACTATGACATTAGTACAGGATCGAATCTACCTGTTGTGAAGCTTTCAGGTAAATACTATGTAGCTACAAAATAAATGATGAATTTATTTTTACATTAAAATGAAACAATGTAAAAGATATATTAAGAGAAAACAGCAAGATCCACAACCTATATAGCATGCTATTTTTAAAAAATAAACAAAATAAAAGCCGAAAGAAAAATATGTATGTGTCTTGAGTATGCATAAAAAATTCCCTGAAGAATAAACAAGAAAATAATGGGTTACTTCATGGAGAGAATGTGAACTGAGAAGTTAGAGGGCAGGAGATGGAAGTTTTAACCTATGTGAATATATTGTGTATTCAAAAAATTAAACTATAAAAAGTTGTATTTTATAAGAAACTCAGTAACATTCTACTTATGCCTAACAAAAACTTCCAAACCAGTAAAAGAGTATCAAATGATTGCATGTAGGAAGATACCTTCAAAAGACATTATAAAGAAAGAGAAAAACCTCAAAGGCTTATATCATGTACGTGCACAGTGAGCTGAAAGGGACTCTAGAAAACCCGTTTTCAAATTTCTTAAATGATATTACACACCCCACAAATCTAGACATCAACAGCTGGTTCACGTCTGTGACTCAGGATCTATGGTGATAAACTATGAACAGCAACGCCAGCCAATTTTCAGCCAAGATTATCTGGTAAAGGTGTCTCTGAAGGACTTTATGTACGTCACATACCCCACAAACATGCAGTGACCAAGCATCTGTACTTCTCTTTCTCCTCAATGATGAAATAGAAATACAGGCTTCACAGTAACAGGGATCATAAGATTATAAGCCCCATACCGGCTGAGGACGCATTTGTTTTGACAAATATTATATTCCTATCACTGATTATAATTATCTTTAGCCTGCGTTTCCCCAAAAGCAGAGCCCAAGGCAAAAGTTATAGTCAAGTGGTTATTTGGGAGAGTATCACCAGGGGGCAAGTGTGAAAGATGAGGAGACTGAACAGGAAAGGAGGAAGGGCCAGTACAAGGTCACGGTGTTAGGCCAAGCACTGCTGCAGGTGGCTGAGGAGCTCATGAAATGTCCCTGGGTGTCTTCCACTCAAAGAGATAAAAGGGGGTGCCCCCATTGATCAAGGGCTTCCATGGAGCTGTAACTCCCCCCTTCTTCTGAGTTATATGGCCTTGAGTGCCAGGTGTCTTGCCCTGGGGAGCCAATAACACAGAGACGCCAGAGGCAGGAAGCAAAGAGGCCACGATGCAGACCTACGGCAAAGCCCAGTGAGGCTGCGAGTGCAGAGAGTTGGGTGCTGTCTGCAGAGACCTGGGTGCCACAGCTGCGGCTGGCATGAGAGGCAAGTCTGCGAAGGCCTGAAGTGGTGCACAAGAGGCGTTCAACACGCTGTGCGTGTCACACGGGAAGGGCTTGATAAATATTTGTTCAGTGAAACGAGACCCCAGGTGAATGGATCACAGAATCGGACATTTAGAGGAGGCCTTGGAAGTCAGCTCCTCCAACCTCCCACCTGCTGTAGGTTTTCCTTCTGAAGGAGCCTGGCTAATGCTTCAACACTTCCCCCAAAGAGGGAGGGGTCGCCTGCCACCAGTAAGGGTGTCCCCTCCGTGTTTAAGTACCTGTACAGACAAGGACGCCTTCCTGTCCTACAGAGAGGACTCTGTCCTGCTGTAGCTGTTACTTTCGGTCCCAGTTCAGCCCCCAACAGCATGATGGGCCAACCAGCTCTGAGAGCCAGCCAGCTCGGATTCACACCCATACACATTTGCTCATGTTAAATGAACAGGGAGGAGAAGTCTTGCATTTGGTTAATTTTGGAAAACTTGTCAAAATGAAATAAGTTGTAAAGACACATGAAGCACAGTTCTTGTGTTAATACAAATAAACGCATATGTTCTTTAAAAAAAAAAAAGGAAAGAAATCTGTGTTAACAGTTGAATGAAAAAAAAAATACTATGGTCTCACTTCATGGGCTAAGGTTTCTTACATTCTACACTCTCAGTTAAACCTGGTTAGAGAAAAACCCTGGAACTGCTGAACTTTGTGACTCTGCCCAGGAGGGACCCCTTAGTTGCCTGGAAGTCCTACATTCACTCTCTCATTCCATCGCTCCTCAAACCTCCAGCACCTTGTCCCCGTGGCTGCTCTCAACTGATGGCCTTGCTTCCTACATCAGCAGAAACACACACTCAGAGCCGGGTGTGGTGTCTCATATCTGTAATCTCAGCCCTTTGGGAGGCTGAGGTGGGAGGATTTCTGGAGCCCAGGAGTTGGAGGCTGTAGTGAGCTGTGCCCACACCAGTGCGCTCCAGCCTGGGCAACAGACTGCTCTGTCTCTGAAAACCACAATCATAGACATACTCAGAAAAGTCCACCAATGGCCATTACCACACCCACCAGGCACCTGTGGCCACATCCACCCCCTTCCTTCTGTTACCATATGTGGTGGTTTAAGAATATATCCACAAGCCCGTTGATGTTACTACCTTGCAAGGGTGCAGGACTGAGGACTCCCTGCAGCTGAGGACTCAATGATTTGTTCCTAACGGGCAGAATGGGGAGACACTGAAGGCGTGTGTTATGAAAGCTCCAAGCCTCCCACCTTGTTCTTTCCTGGATCCCTTGCCCTGGGGCAAACTGCTGTGTTGTGAGTATTCAAGCAGCCCTGTGGAGAGGTCCATCTGGGGAGGAAGTGAGGCTTCCTGCCAGCAACCGACATGAACTGCCCAGTCCCATGAGCCCTGTGGGAAGTGGGCGCTCAGCCCCCCAACAAGCCTTCCTATTACTGCAGCCTTGACCAGCAGCTTCACTACAACCTCATGAGATACCTGGAGCCTCAACCACCAGTATAGATGCTGCTAAATTCCTGACCCGTGGACAACATGTGAGATGAAAAATGTGGGTTTTCCTTGTTGTCTTAAGCCAGTAAATTTCGGGGCAATTTGTCACTCAGCAATGGATGCCTAACACACTGTGGATGAACTGTCTGTGATTCTGTCTTAGGCACACACCTCCTTTGGGCACAACGTTCCACCCCCTCTCATCAACTCAAAAACATCCTTCAAGCGATTGTCCCCTTTCATTCCTGCATCACCAATATTTTCCTCTTTTGGAGATCCTTCCCATCAGCGTGCCAAGATTCTATTAATATCACTCATCAAAAATGCAAACAACCCACATCTCTTGGTCTCACAAGCGCCCTCTAGCGGCAGCCCTATTTCTCTATTCTTCATAGTAGAATTCTTGAAACGAGAGTTTATAGTCTGTCTCTGTTTTCTCTGCTTTTCTTCTCTACAGAACTCCTCAACTCAAACATTTCTTCTTCCACTCCAATGAAAAAGTTCTTGCCACAGTTTTTCAAAGATCTCCGCGCTAAAGTCCAAATTCTCGGTTTTCTTTGATCTCTCGGCATCATTGATCACTCCCCGCTCCGTGAAGCACTTGCTTTCTGGGACACCCCTCCCTTTTGTCTTTTCTGATCGTTCCTTCCCAGGTTTCTCTGCTACTTCTCCCTTCTCTTGCTGACCCATAATTGTTAGAGTGTTCCAGGGCTCAGTCCTTGGGTTGATTTTCTTTCCCAAGACACCTGTCCTTATTCTCCCCACCCTCTCCAATGACTGCCTGACTTGGTAAGGCCCACAACCTCCAGCTGGGTTCAGAGTTTGGGAGCCCTCAACGCCTGCATTAACCAACTGTCAGCACACTTAGTCTGTGCCTCCACCAATCCGTATCATGGAAGGTCACTGCTAAAAAAAAAAAAAGAAAGAAAGAAAAAATATCAGTGAAACCAGTGATTTCGATATATTAAGATCAAAGTCACAACAGGTGTGGGATTGTTTTTTATTACTTTTCAACCAATTGAGTTGGTGTTAGGTAGACTACTATCTCAGTCAGTTTATTGAGGCTGCTATGCTGAAAATACCATAGATTGAGTGGTTTAAACAATAGAAATTTATTTCTTTTGATTCTGAAGGCTGAGAAGTCCAAGAGCTGGTCTCTGGTTCACGTCCATGTTTGCAGATGGCCACCTCCTCATTGTATCCTCAAATGGCAGAGAGTAGAGAGAGAATGAAAAAGCAAGCTCCCTGTGCCTTTTTATAAGAGCACTGATCCCATTCACAAGTGTCCACTCTCATGACCTAATTACCACCTAAAGAACCCACCTCCTAATACCATCATACTGGGAGTTAGGATTTCAACATGTGAATTTTAGCAGGACTCAAACATTTAGTCCATAGCAACTACCTTAGACCAGGATTTCTTCAAGCATCATCCTGTGTATCAAGGCATGTTTGGTAACACCCCTGGACTCTCCCCAAGAGATGCAGTGGTTCCTCACTCCGCAGTTCTGATCATCAAATATCTGTAGATGCTGGCAAAAATGATCCCCATTGAGACCCATTGTCACTGACGGGTGTTGGTGGGGGGACGGGAAGATAGGTTGAGCGATTTATTCAATATTGACTTAGGGAGGGAAAGGCTGACACCACACAAACTCTTCTTTGGCGATGGTGAATTGTGGCTTATGGTTTCTGTGCATGTTGGCTGAGGAGGAGGTGTCACTGCTACAAAGACCAATCAACTGGTAAAATCCAAAAAGGCAGCAGGAAATGGGAGGCAGGGCAAATAACAGGCCAAGCTAGCAAGGCTCCACTCAGATCAGTAAGTGCTCTCGACACACCTCTATTATTATATTTATTATACTGTGATCCTGTTGTGAAATGATTTTTTTCCTACTTTCCTAAAATGCTGTGAGCAAATCAAGGGCAAGGACCAACCTCTAGCACGGTTCCTAGAGCCTAGTTTGTGCTCCATAGTTTCTAATTAACATTGAAAGTTAATGTTAATTAACGCCCAAGGCACAAGGTCATGGTCACTTACTTTCCTGCCACGCACATCTCACTGACTTGATGTGATCCTGCCCTTTAAACCTGCCTTTGGCTTTCATTTTAGCTAGATTCTTTATGAAGACTTCATTCTCTATCCCCTTCCATTTGAAAATAACCCTTTGCTTGCCAAGGAGCTACATATGCCCCAAGTGCACCCCCAAATTAGGTGGACGAGGAAATGTCTATAGCCCTTCCAGGAATCTGTCTATCAAGGCAGTGATATCCTAAGGGGAAAATAATAGCAAACCCCTGTCACACACCACCATTATTCACAGTCCCTTGGAAGCCGGCAGAGAAGCCTAATTGCATACCACACAGTTTTTAAAGAACAGCTAGGGAGAAGGGACAGGGAGCTGCTGCTGGGAAGGAAAGAGGAGGAACGGAGGCAGCTAACAGGTGCTCTCATAAGCTTGACCAAGAAAAATAAAATCATAGACCAATAGGCTAGAAAGAACCATGGAGGGTGCGTTCTGTCGCCCTTCTTTCCACAGATGAGAAGAGCCTACAATACCCAAGGAGGAGTGACTCCTCTCCTCCTCGGAGGTCAGATAGAATTTGAGCAACAGCACTGACAAGAACACCAGCCTCTCAGCTCTCAGCTCAGCACTGTCTCCTCCTCACCGTGCTGTCCTGGTTCACAGGGACAGCCACTGTACAAGACACCTTTGTAAAAGAAGGACAAGCTCAATTCAGCATTGTGGCAGAGCTCTGTTCCGCCTTGGCCACCCCAGCCCCCCTTGCCCCCCAACCTTGACTCATAGTGCAATGGCTCTCTGCATCCTTGGACAGTTTCGACTTGCATCTGCATCGATTAAACCTTGATCTCATTTATTATCTCAGGAAATGGTCTCAAGGTCACAGGGCTGGAAATTTAATTATGGTAGCAGTATATTAAGTGGCACATTTAAAGATGCTGAATGGTAGTAATTAATTTTTTGGATGGTGGTCTCGAAGGAGCGGGTTCTCTCCACACTGGGTGTCTGGCATCCATCATGGCCATTGAGCTTGGCAGCTGTCTTTTAGCTTTAAACTGCCTCGTTATTCATCTTTTATGACTAGCCTTTAAAAACACTAGGCACCGATACCCCCTTTTATTGTAATATATGTGTGTGGTAGGAACAGAGCCATACTTCACCTTTGCTATAAAACATGAACCAAGGGTGCCAGCAGCTACCTAGGCTGGCCTCTAAATTGAGACAACAATTACCCTTCACTGACATCTAGTGTCAAAGCATGAGATATAGCTGAAGCGCTGAATCCATTCGCCTGGAAAACCTACGCTTCCCCAGTGATAAAGCCGGTCTCATACACGAGGCTTACACCCAGCTGTAAGGAGAAGAGCAGACAGACTAACTTGGCACTGACTGTTGACTTTGCTGGGGCTCTAGGTTATCAAAGGGCACACCTGTCTGCCAGGGCCTTCAAGAACTTGTAATGTTTAATGAAAGGACAATCATTAAATGTGTTTGGTTCAAATAGGAGGCTCGATGAGCCTGGGTGGTACTTAATAAAGAGGTGGGAAAATATGAATTAAATTAGAGAGATTCATTAAAGAAGTTGGCCTGGAGCCCAGGAATAACTGGTTGTCAGACAGAGCTGCCAACAGCCAGGAGCCCAGCCAGTGAGGGAAACTTAAGCTGGTTTCAAAGTCCAGAATACCGCAGTAAAATATTTTAAATACTGATCAGCCTGTTTGTGAAAAAAGGAATATCCATAAAAACTGGCCTGTGGATAGACATTCTTTTTCTCAGAAAATCCACATCCAGGCTGGGTGCAATAGCTCACGCCTGTAATCCTAGCACTCTGGGAGACCGAGGCAGGTGGATTGCTTGGGCTCACGAGTTCAAGACCAGCCTGAGCAAGAATGAGACCCCATCTCTACTAAAATTAGATAAACTGGTCAGCATTGTAGCAGGTGCCTGTAGTCCCAGCTACTGAGAGGGCTAAGGCAAGAGGATCTCTTGAGCCCAAAAGTTTGAGGTTGCTGTGAGCTAGACACCACAGCATTCTACTCAGGGCAACAGAGTGAGACTCTGGAAAGAAAAAAAAAGAAAGAGAGAGGAAGGGAGGGAAAGGAAAAAAAGAGCACAATATTTAAACATTTTTATTTGATTTGTTCTCTTTGGTTTTGCTTTTGAGACCTCCCAAAGTGCTGAGATTATAGGTGTGAAGACTATTTAAACATTTTTAAAGCACAGATCCCAGTTTCTCCCCACTTCAGATAAGGTCTGCACTACCCTCCAAGGGTTCTCAACCTAGGCACCACTGATATTTTGGGCGGGACAATTCTTTGTTGTGGGCACTGTCCTGCACATAGTAGGGTATTTTGTTTGTTTGTTTGTTTGGTTTTTTTGAGACAGAGCCTCAAGCTGTCCCCCTGGGTAGAGTGCCGTGGCATTACAGCTCACAGCAACCTCCAACTCCTGGGCTCAAGCGAGTCTCTTGCCTCCGCCTCCCAGGTAGCTGGGACC
>CAUYTI010134143.1:0-11747 GCA_963575145.1 Galago senegalensis | reverse complement strand
AGGCTATGTTGACCAGTTTGATGAAAGCATTTCAGATTGTGTGTAAAACCAGCACATTGTACCCCATGATTGCATTAATGTACACAGCTATGATTTAATTAAAAAAAAAAGAAATAGAATGAAGATAAAAAAGGGGGGGGGGAAAGGGCATTGAAGAACCCTGAAAATGTACCGCTATGGAGAGAAGATCCAGCTGTTCCCTTCCTGACTCTTTCTCAGTAGTGTTCATTCTCAAAGTTACCCAGAGTACGAAAAGGAAAGGGAAGTCCCCTCTATGGGTGCCTGCTATTGGACAATCACTGGTGAGAAGGGCTTCATGTTCAATATCTTCTATAGCCCTTGTAAATTCCCAGGGAGCTGATGTTAGAACCCTGGTCTTGCAGGCGAAAAAATTAAGACTGAGAAATGTCAAGTGATTGCTGGAATGTAGATTCTAACTGTGAAGCTCTTGATGTTTAAACTGTGTATTTCTTACTTCTTACTGCCTTGAGTTAGAAGCCTTTCTGAAGCACAGGGAGGTCCTGTTTCTGACTCTGTCCAACTCTGTTCTTGTCTATGTAATCTGGATGCTTCTGCATTACCAACCTGATCTTTAGAGGTTGCTTCTTTAGGCCAGGGTTTCTCAGCTTTAGCACTAGTGACATTGAGACCACATTTTCTTTTTTGAGACAGGGTCTTGTTCTAGCTGCATCACCCAGGCTGGAGGACAGTGATGTTATCACATATCACTGCAACCCTGAACTACTGGGCTCGGGTGAAGTGATCTTCCTGCTTCAGTCCCCTGAGTAGATAGGACTACAGGCACAAGCCACCACACCTGTCTATTGTTTTCTTAATATTTTACAGAGATGAGGTTCTTACTTTGTTGCCTAGGCTGGTCTCAAACTCTTTGCCTCAAGAGATCTTCATGCCTTGGCCTCCCAAGGTGCTAGGATTACAGGTGTGAGCCCCCACACCCAGCCAACATGTGATTCTTGGCTATGGGGAAGTATCCTATGCATTGTAGTGCATTTAACAGCATCCCTGGTTTCTGTTCACTAGAAGCAAGTAGCATTTTCTCCACCCTGAGTTGTGACAACCAAACACATCTCCAGACATTGCTCAGTGTCAAAATTACCCCCATCTGAAACCACTGATTGAGAGGTTCCAGTCCTAAGGTATCTCACCTTAGATGACTCCACTTCTCTGCTCAGCTTCAAGAGCACTTCCTCATTACTCACTATAGCCATGTTCACCATGTTAATATCTGGATTTTCTGAAAGATGCAGAGAACTATGCACAAAGCAAGCTGGGCTGAGCAAGCCAAGTGGGCTCCAGACAGAGTCTGGGTGGAAGTGCTGGCCCTGAGGATGGATAGGACAGCCAGTGCCCTGGTGCTCTTCTTCCTGCTTCCTCCCTCCTGAGTGGATAAGGTAGTTAGGCAGAGACATCTGAAGTCCGGCCTATACCTATGCCTCTCTTACCCATATTATCAATAGATTTTTAACTTTTTGTCTCAGGTTGCTGTGTCTCTCCAGCCCTAGTTTCTTGTCTCCCTGACTTTTCCCCTACTTATTACTCTCAAGAGAGTTTGGACATCCAGGGCAAAAGGAGAGACTCATTGGGATGAGTTGTATTCTGCTTATCAAAGGAAGCATTACATCCTTTGCACTGGCTTCACTCCCTCACAATGACACCGAGCCTTTTAGCTCAGCAAATTCCAGGACAGCACCTGCCAACTGTGATTAGATGCATCACAGCACACATGGACACATATGTTTTTAACACAAACACAGATAAGGATACTTTTGCTCCTGCTGAAACAGTGTATTTTTGTTCCTCTATTGTCTTATCTGAATACGTCTTAATATGGGACGGCTTCAAAAGTCACCTTATCTTTGCTCTAACCCTCACATACTTTGCAGATGGCACCCCTGTATCCACTGTCCTTAAAGAACACTAGAGAAGTATGACTCAGTCTTGATGACTAGACTTGGTAGAGGACAGATGGAAGGGCATTTGAGTGCTTACTGGTTGACCCAAAGAAAATAGGTGGCTAGTGTTTTTTATGGGATGACCAATGATCCATGGAGTAGGCATGAAACAGTTGGTGCCTCATCTCGTCCTCCACGATAACTAACTCCTGGTTTGCTAGTTTGAAATAATGGTGATCTCAGGTACCATTTGGATTATTATCATTGATAGTTTTGTTGTTGCTATTCCTTTTATTTTTTAACTGAATGTGCAGTTATGTAAACACTGAGCATCAAATACACACGTTATTGCCATAGGCTACTATGCACAATACATAACTGCTAGGAAAAAGTAGAACATGTGCAGACAGAGAACCCTGTGAGGGATGAATTAAATGGCTATTCCCTTGTTACATTTTGTTATAACAACTTGCATTAAATATGGACATAATCGGGTTCATTTGAATGTGATTTGATGTTGCTTTAGCCTGAACAGGTTTAATTCAGGTACCAGAAATGCATACAACTTTTTCGTTTGATAATTAATGATGATTTTATTTTTTACTTAGGAAAATTTATCTCAGGAAGGATTTTTTTAGGAGGTAAGGACTCTCAAAAGGCAAGAGGAAGACTCCATGTATGTGCGTGTATGTGTTCAGATATAGATGTGGATGTAGAGTTCTAAAACCTTTTTATTTTGAAACAATTATAGATTTATGGACAGTTGCAAAAATATTAATAGTACAGAGAGACCCCATCTACCCTGCTTTCTTCAATGGTTGCATCTTATATAACTATAGTACAGGATGTCCCAAAGGTGGCCATATATAAGAAAATTAACAAACTCATATTTTATATTTAATATTTTTTGAGACAGAGTTTCACTCTCACTCTGGGTATAGTACCCTGGTATCATAACTCACAGCAACCTCAAATTCTTGGGCTCAAGCAATCCTCTTGCCTCAGCCTCCCGAGTAGCTGGGACTACAGGGATATACCATCATGCCTGGTTAGTTTTTATATTTTTAGTAGAGATGGGGTCTTGAACTTGCTCAGGCTAGTCTTAAACTCCTTAGCTCAAGCAATCCACTCTTTGGCCTCCCAGAGTGCTAAGATTACAGGTGTGAGCCACCACACCCAGCCTATATTTAATATTTTTAGTATTTTTATATATCAACATATAGAGAAATATTTCGTAAATGTTTGGCAAAATTATATAATGAATATTTGTAAATAAGGTACATTTAACTACAATTTCCCATTTTCCCTGTGTATGCATGCATGCTGACTCATGAGACACCTTGTACAATGAGATAGTATTAAAAGGTGGACCTTTGGGAGATGATTAAGTCATGAGGGCAGAGCTGTCATCGTTGGGATCAAGGCCCTTATAAAAAAGGCCTAAAGAAGTGGGTTTGAACTCTTCTGTTCTTCTTCCATGTTAGAACACAGTATTCAAGGTGCCGTCTTGGAAGTTGAGACAGGCCTTCATTAGACATCAAACCTGCTAGTGTCTTAATCTTATACTTCCAGCCTCCAGAACTGTGAGAAATAAATTTCTGTTCTTTGTTAATCACCCAGTCTCAGGTATTTTGCTATACCTGAGACTGAGGGTTGTATTGTACTTTTTTGACTACTGCAAAGAAAGCTTCTATAGCAAACAACCTAGGACACTTTATTATATACAAGTAGTAAATTTTTTTAACTCAGCTTTTTTTTTTCCCACTCAGATTCATTCCCTAGAGATCCATCCAAATCGTTGTGTGTATCAGGAGTCTGTTCCTTTTTCTTGCTTAGTGGTGTTCTGTGGTATGGATGAACCATGCTCTGATGAATGAGTTGTGTTGTACTTTTTTGACTATTGCAAAGAAAGCTTCTATGAACACTTGTGTCCAATTTTTCATATGGATGTAACTTTTCTTTTCCTTGGAATATATCTCAGAAATGTGATTAGCAGGTCATATGTTAGTACAGATGTAGATTCTTTTAAAAAAATGTGACAACATTGGTTAATTTTAAAATATTGGCCAGAAGGTATAAACTCAGTCAAAAATGTTATATACTTTGTTTGAAAAGATGAGCTTAACATTAAGATAATAAGGATTTTATAATACAAAGATTTCTCCCAAAAGAATTTGTATTATAAATTTTATATTCCTTTTCTGATTTGGTAATATATTTCTAGTCCTTACCCCTGTAATTTTGTAACAGCCTATCACTCCCAATGAATTCACTTGGAGTGGCTGCATTTATGCAGTAGGAAACACAATGTCCTTAATATCAGATCATCATTATTTCTCTTAAATTTACCCTTTCTACGCAACTAATTATCTCAATCCAGTAACACTGGGGACATTCTAAAGGTAGACAGTACACATCGTTTTCCTTGGAAGAGACAATATTTTAGTTTTCCATTTTCAGTCTCTCTTTGTTCTTTCTTTCTTTTTTTAGACAAATGTGGTCTTAAACGCCCACAAAAACAAGAAGTCCCTCCATTTCAAAAGGCAGTGCTGCTTTATAGTCTTGCGCTACCTTCAACTTATAAATGTGGTAGAAATAAAGCACTGTTCTCCCATGTGAGTCTCATAACGTCAGCCTTGATGAAGTAACTCCAATTCCCTTCCACCCAATGTCAAGAGTGAGCTCGATGAAACAATTTCACAGTATTTGACTTAGTGAAAATTTCAGGGACTGTCGCTCTGGGCCTCTGGGGTTCTCATCACACAGTAAGTCCAGTGACTGAAGCATGAAGAAGAAAGACATTGCCAAATGTGTCATAACCACTGATGTAATTTGCAGTTCACATCTTTTCAGTGAAATAACATAGAGCATGTGGGGCTAGATGAAACTTATTTTAGGTCACAAATGGAAAAGAAAATGAAAGAGAAAAGAGAACCTCATAAATTAATTGAGTGGCACTTCAGAAGTAAGGATAGCCAGGCTCTTAAAAGCATACATCTCAACCCTGGAAGCCTGCATTCCAGCTCACAATCCTTCCTGGACAGCTTTATTGGCTTTGAGGTTTATGATTTATGGCCTGCCATTTATGGAGTCTTTGTAAAAGTTCAGTGGAGAAGATTCTGACCAATGTCACGATTAAAGGGAAAGGGTTTAAACAAGTTAGCCAAGGTCAAGAAAGGAAGTTAAGTCTGAAGTTGGCATTTGCCATCTGGCCCTAGTCTCCATCTTCTCAGTCAGAATCAACTTGAGTGACCAGAAGATTCAGTTTTCTCAGAAAAGTCCAAGTCAAATAGTCCTAATTAAATAAATATAAATATTAATCATGTCCCTTTTTCTCTGAAAGTTTCCCAGTTCCAAGAGAACGTCTATATTCATCCCACTGTTAGGCTGCATTGATATAGTTTCCCTGATCAATTAATAAAACAATTCACCTCTTTTTCCTTTATTTAAAGTAAATGGGAGAATTTCATTGTGTCCTTCAGGTTTTTATACCAAAATAAAAAATTCAGTTTGATAACTGATATTTTCCTAATTTTGATATGCAATATCTTAGTTATGTACCCATGAGAAAAAGTACATATATCCACACAAAGACTTGGCCACCATTTCCTTTGCAGTTTTATTCATAATAGTTCACACACACACACACACACACACACACACACACACACATATCCATCAACAAGAGTGTGTGGTTTATTTAGATGAAGGAACACTACATAGCAATAAAAAAGAGCAAACCACTGACACACAAAACTGTATGCATGAATTTTAGAAACATATTGAGTTCTAAAAAAAGACACAAAAGTGTAAATTGTGTAATTTAATTTGTAAGCTGAAAAATAGACAAAGCTGACCTTCTTTGGTAGAAATCACAATATTACCTGCCCTAGGAGGTAAGGGAGAGATTAACTGGGTAGGTGTAGGCGAAGCCTTTTAGGGTAATGAAAATATCTTGATCTGCGAGGCAGTTGCATGAATGCATCCATATGTAAAAATTCATAGATATTTACACTTAGATTTGTACTTTATTGTATGTAAATTTTATCATAATCTGTAATAGGCCAGAGAAGAATTTATGTAAGAGCCACATCTATTATAAATTTCTATTAAATTTCTACCACATGGCTATCATTGACATATTCAGAGATAACACAAACTATTAATAGAACAAGATCATAACTCATTTTGGTTAAGGATGAGTATTTACCTGTTTCTTTTCTCCCTTCACCACCATTGACTCCTGACTGTCTCTCACCAAAGTTCTGTGGTCTTGGGTGAAAATGCTGAGCAAATGAGAACCCTGTGTGGCATGAAGTTGGGGTTGAGACGAGGTGGTGTTTGAAGGTTGGGTTGGGTTGGAAGGAGAGGTTTGTGTTGAGTGCAGGCATCAGGATGAGGTCAGAGCTGAGGACATGAGGCATTCTTTTTCTTTTCCAAATCCTGGCTAAAGAAGGGAGATGCGGAGGGAGAGAATTTGAGGTTGGAAGTGCACCAACTGGCATTTTCTGAAATTCGCTACAGAATAATATAATCACAAACAGCCAAGCTCTGTTTTCATGGCAACAAAAATACACTTTGAGGCAAATGTGTGCTGGGGGTGAGGGAAAGCATATGGTTGATTAAAACAACTTTTCTTTTTCTCCACCAAAGCATTGAAATGGCTTTAGAGCCATGGCCGTGGAAAGTTCATAGTCAAAGGTGCCAGTGAGTTCCTTCTTATCCCTCTTTTCATCTCTGCTGTTGCTCTACTTTTGTGTCAAAGTTTATGTAAGTGCTGAGGGGTTTAAACCAGGGTTCTCAACATGGGGCGATTTTGTACGCCAAGACACATCTGGCAATGTCTGAAGATGTTTCTGGTTGCCACAGCTCAGGGGTGGGGTGCTGCTGGCATCTAGTGGGTAGAAGCCAGGGATGCTGCTAGTATCCTACAATGTACAAGTCGAGAGTGCTAAGGTTGAGAAACCCGAGTTTAAACTGAACCACATGTCTAACACGTGGGATGTGTTAGCACCCAGAATTCCACCATGGAACTAGTGTACAAGGCACAGTTCTGTTAGATACACAGGAATTGCTGTCCAAAGGCTTGGGTGGATCTAACCCTCACAGCAATTCTGTGATTTTGTGGCACGTTAAGACAAATAGAACCACAAGGATTAATTTGTTCTTATTATTTTGACTCAAGATACATCAAAGCATATTGGGATATGGCTGAAATAGAGGAGAAAATTAATGCTATAAATAATAAAATGTAATTTTCTGAAGAAGCAAGACAATGAGTAATTAAATAATCATTGGGGGAGTTATCAGAAAACCAGGGTCCTGATCCTGAATTGCTATGGATCCCCTGCTTTGTGACATTGGATGCTTGGGGACTCTCTCATCTGCCTTTCCTCATTCATGAAATGAGAGGCCGAAGTCAATTATTTCTCTTTACATCTCTTTTAATACCATTATTCAATGACTTGATGGGAACCAACATATTTTTCACTAAAAAAATTGATGCCATTAGTTTTGGAGTATGTCAGACAATAAAATGACTAGAGGAATATAAAAATTGTTATACAAATTACTCTTAAAAAAATTCTTATAATGCCTGTCACATAGATGAAGTTCCTTTGTCTCTATAACATCAAGATGTGTCTTTCTAAATTGTTAGTTAAGCTTTTTGGCAAAATATGTCCCAGGTAAAGAAAAATAACCATGCAGAGCTGTTTAACATTTGTTCCCAATGTTAACTTTTAAACTCTGCTTAGAAAAATAATTCTGTTCAGAAATTTGATCCGTCTGCCTTCCTTTTGTATTGCTTTTGGCTCTTCCAGAACTTCAGCAATGTCAATTTGTTATTCATGTTGGCCTTCACTAATCCTTCCAAAGAATGTGAAAAGGCCCACAGTCCTTTATATTAGGAAATAACTGAGATTAAAATGGATTAAGTCTAAGCTCCTTTCTCTTGCTCTATACTGATGTAATGAGTGTTATCGCAACATTTACAAAGGCAATGGGGTTTTTCACACTAAACTATCATTTCTTTGTATGAGCGTTCGGTATGCCCTTTGTATGGGCATTGATATAGTTAGGCCTGGCAACTTTTCACAAGTTCAATGCCAAGATCCCGGGGTGCCCCTCTGAAGTGTTGGACAAGGTGCTGGATGGGGAGGAGTTAGAGAGAGACAGAAGTGTGTGTCAAGCCAAAGTCATGGGGGGGTGGTGAGGGAGATGGACAGACTGTGGGCTGTGGACTTGCAAAACCAGTGGGGGTGCCTAGCAGCATGAGAGCAGCCAGCCAGGTACTAATGAATAGGAAGCAGAATTATTTAAGTGAATGTCTTCTATACAATATCTAGTCTTAATCACCAAGGATTGGTAGAATGTTCTCCCTTTACATGGAAGATGCTATAGGCTTCACATGAAAAGGATGGCATCTTTATGTATTCTCCAGTAATTACAGAGAATATGCTGTTCCATTTATACCCTTGCATGTGGACCTATTTCGTATGAGACACTGTGGCACAGGGTAAAGCTAACCAACCTACAGGGACTGAAATGCATATGGCATTGGGCTTCAATTCTACGGCTAAGCGGCATGGCAGAGACTTTACAGAGAGTGAATGCATATGGTTCATATTAGTTATTACTCGGCTGGATTCTTCAACCTAAAGCAGAAAGAATGCTAGAACCAAATTCTCTCAAGGGCCTGGGCAAAAGTTTTCCCTTTTTAGAGTCTGGATGAGAAAGACACTCTCCCAGAAATCTGAAATCTATCATTGTTTCCTGTAATTGCACTTCCCCCAAGGGAGTAGAAGTTCTTGTTTGAGCTGCTCTGTTTGTTGCTCCGTAGTGACTTTCCAGCTCTCGGATCCACTCCAAGGACACACAGAACACCCCTCAAGAGCTATTTTGGGCCACAGAGCAGGCCTGGCATGATGGTTCATAGCCCAGCCAGGCAACCAATAGTCCAGTCTGGAGAATGTTGGCAATCAAATAGATTATTTTTTATGGATTATTCAAAGAAATAATTGTGATATCAAATCCATTTAGGTTTCAAATGGGAAAATCAAATTTAACCTCTCTGTGCCATTCAGAAAAGAGAGCTGAAAAGTCCAAGAACCAAATCAGTTTACTGACTGGTTCTCATCATGGCAGACACCAGGGTAACCAATGCTCTCCCCTTCCTTCTTCATTCCTTTCATCCCCTTCATCCTAGTTGACTAATTATTCAGATTGAATTCACTTCCATTTTGGGGATATCACTTGAACTGGACTTTACAACTGAGTGTAAGAGGACTGAGGAGGGAAGAGCATCTTCTTTATATTAGATTATGCCTCTTTTTTTATGAGACAGCTCATACCTTACCTTAAACGTCATACACAATACATGCCTCTTTAAATGTACTTGCTTGAAATTGTGAGAATTAAAAAATATTATTGAAATTCTAATTATTTCAGAGGAGAATTTTTAGTACAATGATATTTTTGATCCTGCTTGGTGGTCGTTTTATTAGCCTAACCACATTCTCCATTTTTCCTGTCTTAAAAAAGCAAGAAAACCAAATGAAATAAACAGACATAAATAAAGATAAACATCTGTTTCTACTCCTTCAAGCCTTGAAGTCTTCCCTGAAATACATCTGTTCACTTAAAAGCTTGTGTCTCAGAGATCACCCATAATATCCTCGTATGAAAGTCATGGCCTTTCCTTGGTGCTCATGCAACACTCCCGCTGCATAGCTTACCAAGTCTCCCTTACAACTATCTCCCTCCTTATTTTTGTGATACCTCCTTATCCTTGCCTTCTCATCTCTTGGATCACTTAGTTTTTGCCTCCTCTTTTTAGTCCCACTTCTCCTTCTTTAATATAGACATCTGTCAAGTCTGTTCTCTCTCTCTCCCTCCTTCCCTCTGTCCCTCCTTCCTTTCTTCCTCCTCTATCCCTCCCTCTTCATCTCCCTCCCTCATAACAATCCAGTACTAACTTGGCTTTCACTACTTCCCCAAGGTGCAGTGACCCACAACTTTATTACTGACCCATCTCTGTAGATCCATCTAGACCAGGATGTCTTAACCTTGGCACTATTGGCATTTGGGAGCCAGACAGTTCTGTGATGGGGACTGTATTTTGTTTAGTAGCATCCCTGAGCCTCTACGCATTAAATGCCAATAGCACATTCACAGTTGTGACAGTCAAAAAAATCTCCAGACATTGCCACGTGTGCTCAGGGTCAAAATCACTCCTAGGTGAGAACTACTGATGTAGATATTGACCAGCTGTGTGGACACGTGCTTTAGAAGATGAGAGATAGTGTTGAAAATTGGTAGATGAACCCAACAATAAGACTAACTGGTAGGTTTCTGTCAACATTAATTAAATTTTCTAACAAGTTAGGATAAGAAAAAGATTTTTACTTTTTCTCACAGAGATAGTCAATTTTGGAAGGTTTTTTTTTAAAAAAAATATTTAGCTATGAAGAGCTAAATGATAATAAAGAGAAATGGTGTTCTTAGCACTTTCATCTTAACTCTGTATTAAAGATCACTTATTGGACCATATTTTTCCACATGATAGCATTACACTTCTTAGGCTAAACTCTGTAACATACTCAATGCCAAAGGGAAGAACTGTATGGTTAAAGGTTAGACAAAGTGCAGGGTTAACCTTTACAAATTTCAATTACACAAGGCAAACATTCTCCTTTAAGCCAAGTGTCTATCTCTTCAGACTCTATAAATTTAATTTTTATCAGTTTTAACTAACTTCTTAAGAACTAAAAAAAAAAATGTTTATATCCTGGGACTTTAGTATTTAGAGAAAGCTCTAAATTTAGGAGATAGCCTTGGGCAAACAAGCCTGTCATTCAAGTTTTACTAGTCAGATTTGCTGCCCTGAGTACTTTTCTTGAAATTGCAATTTTCAGACTAAAATTATTTCAGTGTAGAGTACAAATCAAAGAAACTACCAGGAACTTTTGACTAAAAAAATTGGCCCCCGGGAAATTAGCCTTATTTTCAACTCTCTTACTTAGAGTGGTCTATTTGGATTTCTACTAGCCTTAAATCTTGATTTATAATAAAAAGACAAGCAATGAAACTGTATGTATTAGTTTTCTCTTGCTGCTGTAACATATTATCACAAATGTAGCAGCTTAAAACAACATAAAATCTTACAGCTCTGTAGGTCAGAAGTCTGAGTTGGCTTGGCTGGTTTCTCTGCTCAGAGGTGTCCACTAACTGGGCTCTCCTCAAAAGACACTGGGAAAAATATCTGCTTCCAAGTTCCTTCAGGTTGTTGACCAGTTCAGATCCTTGTAGGTCTAAGGTTCCTGTTTGCTTGCTGACTATCAGTCAGACCACGCTCTGCTGCTAGCACTGGCCTGCATTATTTCTCTTGTTTTCCCATGGCCCCCTCCCATAACAATAGGTCAAATACCTCTTACTTTGACATCCCTTCAATTTCCCCTTCCTTCATTGCCACAGACTGAATGTTTCTGCATCTCCAAAACTTATATGTTGAAATCTAATCCCAATGAGATAGTATTTGGAGCTGGGGCCTTTGGGAGGTGATGAGGTCATGAACTTGGAACCCTTGTGAATGGGATTAGGGCTTTCATAAGAGAGATCCCAAAGAGTTCCTTACCCCTTCCACCATGTGAGGACACAGTGAAGAAGATGGCCTTCTAGGAGTTAGGAAGCAGGTCCACTCCAAACTGGAGCTACCAGTGCCTTCATCTTGGACTGCTCAGCCTCCACAACTATGAGAAATAAACTTCTACTATGAATCAATTGCCTAGTGTAAGGTATTTGGCTACAGCAGCTCAAAGAGACTAAAACGTTATC